>JADRCH010007585.1:9647-223939 GCA_019843965.1 Rhynchomys soricoides
ACACACACACACACACACACACACACACACACACACACACACACACACTGTAAGCTAAAGTCATATATGAGAGAAAATAAATCCTTTTGTCTCTCTCAGCCTAGGATACTTCACTCGGTATCACACTTTCAGTTCCACACAATTTCTTGCAAATCTCATAATTTCACATTTTACCAATGGATGATTAAAATCATGCATATATCTTGCATTTTCATTACCCATTCATCTGTTAACAGACATCTGGGCTGTTTTTATTTTCTGGCTTTTATGAATAGAGCAGCAATAAGCATGGATATGCAAGTGTCTCTATGGTAGGGTATAGTCTCCTTTGGGTATATGCCCAGGAGTGGGACGGTGAAACATTAACCAATGTTTTACATCAGCCTAAAATATTTTGGAGACATGCTGGGCTTGGGGACCTAAGTGCTGGCAAATTCTAGTAGCCAGGAAGCAGAACAGAAGCTGAAAATTTTCAGCAAGTTAGAGGTCAGCCTAGGCTACACAGTGAGTTCCAGAACAACCATGACTCTAAAGCTGGACCCTGTCTCGATAAAACAACTGAACAAAAACTTGGAGAAGTGCCACTTTTCAATTCTAGCCTTCATGATTTCTGCAACTATTTTCCCTTGTATTGTCAATTTACCATTTCTGCTAACTTCATTTAAAAAACAACCAGTGTTGGATTCATGAGCCCAAATGTTAAAGAATTTACAGATTTTTATTTTCTTTGAAGAAGGTAAAAAGAAGAGAGCTGTAATTTCTAAGAAATTTGATTTGGCCTGCTGACTCTAGCCACTAGGCAGATTAGGCCAAGGTTTTAGCTAAGTAAAATCGCCAATTTTCTAAGAGAAAGGGCTAGCACATTGCTCATTAGAGCATTCTGAGCTTGCCTGTGCAATCTTTTTTTTTTTTTTTTCCTACCCTGCAATTTCCTCTGGGTTATAAACGAAACCTTTCTAGCTGTTAATGCAGGCTGTGAATTGAAGAAAAAAGCATGTAATTAATCATAGGAGGTTGGGGGGTGTTCGCTAAGCTTCAGTTACAGGGGAGAAGCTGGACAAGGCACTAGGACCTAGAAGGCAACTATCCACCCTGGCAGGAATTTCTTGCTTGGAGCTCAGACAACAAAGGCATAGAGAGATTGGTTTTCTTTCTCTCAGCATCTCCACCCAACCAGCAGAAAACCGGTGAGTGGGGCTTTCGAGTGATTTTCAAGCAGAATGTAACAGATGTCAAACGGGAAAAAGCACAAGGCGCACGGCTTTCTTTCTCTGTGTGTCTGCCTCTTTCTTCTCTTTTATTTGCCTTATTCTATAGGATTTTTGTCCTCTAAGAATCTACCTGGGATTTTCCTTTGGAAAAGTGAGTTTGTTGTTCCTTTGTTTTCACTATGATGCTAATTTAGATTAATAGTACTTCTGATTCTAAAGCATAGCTGTATTTGCACAGCCCGCCTAGGGAAAATGCTTGTTCCTCATCGTGAGGAGGTGGGGTCTTACTACTGCAGGTTGTCTGACAGAGACAATGCTGAGCTCAGCATAGGTCATGGTGACACTGGAAAAAAAGGGGAGACTGAGCCTGGCAAATATACCAGCTACCAGTCCCCCTTTATCTCCTGTCTCCCTGGTTCCTTGCAAATCTTGATGTGGCAGTATGTAGCAGCTGAGCCCTCTTGCTTTGTGAGTCTTTTTTCCCCATCTGTGAGATGAATGTTAATAGTTTGGTTTCTTGGATGTCACATTATTACCTTTGTAAGCAGTCAGGGCTTTGGCTGTATTATTTGATTGCATGTTTTCATTGTTTTTTTTTTTTTTTTTTTTGGGGGGGACGGGTTTGGGGGGGGGGGGTTGGAATCCGAGCTTGATAGATGACCATTTTTTTTTTTGCCTCCATCAATGCACCTAAGCAATAGACAAGTTTAAAGTGAATTGCATGCTTTGAGGGCAAAATGTTCCTTCAGTCAGCAGAGAAACCCAGAACAATGAAAGGTGTACTCGCTTGGAAAGGTCCCATATGCTATTCAGGGACCCATTTGGGAATCTTTCTATGATTATTCCATTAAGAGGTGTCGCTGCATTGGTCGGGGAGGGGATGAAACACCTGAAAGGAGAAAAAGAATTCTGGGATCAAATGGAAATAAAGAGGAAAGCAGAGCTAATAGCTTGCTAAATGACTGGTTTTTTTGACAATCCCCCCCCCCCCCATTAGACCTCAGCTTATTTCTTCTGGATGCGGTATAACAGCACCAGCCTGATGGGGAGAGGGTTTGATGAATAGCACAAAGACACTGGGTATTCCCTGGAGGCTGTCCCTTTAAAAGAGAATCCTAGTTTATTCTGCGGGAGGGGATACACGGATTAGAGCAGGAAAAAAAGGACTTGGAATGAAACTAATACATTCCCTTTTCCTAGTCATTGTACTGAGATGCAAAGACTGCTTCCTAAGCTGGAGATGCTAACCTTGACTAGTTCCCTCTGTTTCGCTTTGAGGGAATTTTGTCAGGCTATGGATTCATTTACAACTGTTAGTCATGTGGCCATGTGTGAAGTAGCAGATGCCAGTTTTAATGTATTTGGCCCGAAGTTACAATTTGATAGGAGTCACTGTCAGGAAGCTGCAGGTTTTTAAGCTATTTCAACACCCACTCCCCAATTTGGAACAGTGCCAAAAGTGCCACCCTTCCTATCTTTTCCTCCTATCCCCCTCCCCACCCTTCAGCCTACTGCCCAGCCCCCTCCTTTTTCTCTATTAAGATCAATATTCCTGCAGGTCAGGGACAAGCAGCAGATGGGTCACAGGCTTTTTTCAACCAGTTCTTTTCACAGGCAGCAGATTGCAGCTCTGGATCTGGCTAATATTTTAATTCTTTTCTTCCCCTTATCCTTCCCTATTCTTTGCCTTTCCTTATCCCCACCCCTTTCTCTAACAACCAGGTTGCTGTGGTTCCAACAAACTATGGAACTTGATTTTGGACATTTTGACGAACGAGACAAAGCATCTAGAAATATGAGAGGGTCACGGATGAATGGACTTCCAAGTCCCACTCATAGTGCCCACTGTAGCTTCTACAGAACCCGAACCTTGCAGGCATTAAGTAATGAGAAGAAGGCCAAGAAGGTACGTTTCTACCGCAATGGGGACCGTTACTTCAAGGGGATTGTGTACGCTGTTTCTTCTGACCGTTTTCGTAGTTTTGATGCGTTGCTGGCTGACCTGACTCGATCCTTGTCCGACAACATCAACCTGCCTCAGGGAGTGCGCTACATTTACACCATTGATGGATCCAGGAAGATCGGAAGCATGGATGAACTGGAAGAAGGTAATTCCCGTAGTGAGTAGTGGGTTGTGGCCCCTGGAGGGAAAGGACATCCTTGCTTATGGTTACATTTTTAGTCTTGTCTGAAAGAAACTAGGCTGTTTGTTTGCCAAAACATCAAGTTGACGGATGCTCAGGCTTCTGATCTCAAAGTCACCACCAAGATTCTTAACTGCCCTTCTTCATGAGGTTCCATCTGTGCTGAGGTTGAAATGTATATGGGTTTGCTAATGCTAAATGTGCTTATCTACCTGGGTATACAAAGGGAAATATGAATTGTGACACTCAAGATATTGTTCTTAGGTAACTCTGTATAGCACCATTAAAGCAGGCCATGGAACCATTAGGGGAAGGAAGAATGTATGGTTGGTTTAACAGATAAAAAATTGTGCCCACATTTCCTGTAGATTACTGGGAAATTATTTGGGAATTTCATTCATTAGAAGTACATACCCCAATAAAGGAAATCCTGGACATGTTCACAGAGGATTAGACTTTTAGGTAAGTGGTTGCTGCTCAGCTGTTGCTTTGGATAAAGCTCACTTAAGGGCGTGTCCATGAGGCTGAGATCATTGGGCCAGATAGGAAAGAAAGCTGTAGGTATGTCTGGTATTTTAATGAACACCATTTCTATTAAAGAAGGAATGAGTCACTGTGCCTAAATCCTTTCAGATCATCTCTAGACTTTGGAATTGCTACTGAATTTTGTGTGTTAACTGCTGAAAACCATGTAATGACAGACAAATCCCAGCTCTTCCACACAACTTGTTCAACCATATTATCTTTTATTAATGGATATTTAGAAAGCAGATTTGGGGTCATATTGTTAATATTTTATACTGACATGTAAATTATCTTGATCAATTTAACCCATATGTACTATAAAGAATAGCCTCAAGGAAAGAAACAGAATATTTGGTGACTTAACAGGAGTACCCGAGCGTTTAGGCTTCCTAGGCTACTAGACAAAGGAACATAAAGGCTTTCCTTATGTAAGGTACTATTTCCCCCATGTAGTTGTGGTTTTCAAAATACCTGCGTAACGTGATTTGGGCAGGCACCTTATAAGGCACAAGTTCCACATACTGGTTCTTTCTGAGTCTCAGAATTCAAGTCTAAGAGTTTTCTACATAGCTGACCTTGAAAATCTATGTAGAAAAAGCTTAGACTATTTGATCACATACAAAGTTGGTAGGCAAACATTAATTGTAGACTTTCCTGATTATCAAAGGATTAGTCATTTTAGTGCACATCTTCAAATAAAAGGAGGCCAGTTGGGATCAACTCCAAATCTGGGCAGCTCAGTTGAGGGAGCTGTCCAACAGAGTGATCAATAAGGTATGCATCTTTCTATCAAATATATATCTTAGTCAAAGTTGAGGGATTTCTCTGTAATATCTTTTACAAACAAAGCACACTGAATCTCCAAGTTAGTCTTAATTTCCATCTTCTGGGAACACCTCAAGGCCACAATGCATGCTAGGTCAGAATCCTGAACCAACTGAAGTAGTGTTCTGAGGAAGAGTGAGACATGTTATTTTTAATAACAGTGTTTTGCACAGATTTCCCTCATTTTTTTACACTTGCCCCATCCATGTATATGTGTGTATTGAGAAAATGGTGATGATAAATTATCTTAATTTCATTTGTGTAGGCGATCAGTGTGAATTTTAAAAACAGACCACAGCTTTACTCCTACCTGTGCTCTCTTGGTTCCTGCTAAGTTGAACCTACCTACTATTTCTGGGTGCAGTGGTATTTCCTGATGTGTTCCCAAACAGTATAGAATCTGGATAGGGATCAGTTAAATTTATTCCTCTTGTCTTCTGCAAGCCCAAGTTTCAGTGGATGCCAATTTTTTTCAGTCATATGTTGAGGAAATCCAGAAGTATTTCTGAGAACGTGTTGATAATGTGATAATCTTTCCCACTGCCGTAGAGCTAAGTGGGAAAATGCGTTGGGCTGAGGAACGTAAGGAAAGGGGTTTCTTCTCCCTTATTTCACTAATTAGAGCTATTTATCTAGGAAAAGGGTCAGAAATCCCTTTACTCTGTTTATTTCTAGAAGAATGTGGACAGAAGATAAAAAAATTATTAATGCACACTGTTTCCTGTTAAACTTCAGGTTGAGAATGTTAGGAAAGGTGCCTGGTGAAGAATCAGATTACAAGATTACAGGAGCAGATTACAGTTGAAATATTGAAAATGAGATTTGTTTCAAAATCACATCTGTTAGGTTTTAAGCTGTAGAAACTTGAGAAAATCAGCAGAAACCCTAAACTTCAGGTTTTTTAAATCCATAAAATGAAAGCAATTGCTTTGAGAATCAATTAAGGAATGATATGAAGTCCTTTCTGAAACACATCTCAGGTCAACTGAGACAGGACCTCCAAGCCTAAGGCCTCTCGATTTATTTTTAGAGTCTTTATTGAGATAGTCTTTTGAGTATTAAGAGCATTGGATAAGGTGATTTTGATGTGTCCTTTCTGTAAGGGTGATGCAGACAGTAGAAATCCTCTTTTCTGTTCTCTTTTGTTTTGTAGATCTCACAGGAAGATATCACACAACGTATTTATTTTGTTTCTAAATAACAGAACATTAAATATTTAGCCTAAATTAGATAAGATAAAAAGCAGTTGCTAATCACACTGACCTCCTGGCACTGCTGCCCCTCCTTTTGTCTGGTGACTCTGGTCAACTGTCTGTTGCTAGATTCAGAAAGCAGCAAGGGAAACATTTTGAGTCTAAACCTCATTTTTCATGTCAACCTTTCCACAGCTTCTTGTATATACCAACGGTCTTGGAAAGCCACAGAAGATGTGGCCCTCATTAACTCTATCCCCAGCTGGCCAATGAAGGAGATCCATCGGTGGATTTTTTTGTTGTTGTTGTTTGTCTTGCTTTTTCTTTATCTTTCATTAAAGAATGATTTTCCATTTTCCTCATAGCTAAGCTTTTCCCCAACTTCAGTTTTATTATACACACTCATCAATTTAAAAGGTGTATTTGTGACTAGCCAGTTTATGTGTATGAAGACAAGTTTGAGCAGTATTCATTATATAGAACATTGGAAGACTACTTTAAGTTGAATAGTCTTAGATAATTTGAGCTGTATAGTGACACTGTATTATCTAGTTCCTTTACCACAGTTTACTTGTTCCAATGAGATGAAGCCATCTTTTCACTAACTTAGTCTCTAATCACTAAAGCAAGCCCATCCCCCAAAGTATTGGTCTTACAATATTGTGAAGTAATGCATTAATGGGCATGATAATACAAAAGCCATCATTTAATGTTTTAATGTAATAATGTAGTAAAGTATCATTCAATATTTTCTTTCTTGAGTTAGGGATCCCCAGAAAAGAAGAGAGAGCCCACGGAAAAGCACTTTTGCATTAGGAGATTATAAATGTATAAGATTGTTTGGAAAATGGAACCTTCTTAAAGGGGAAGAGGAGTACACACGGGATAATTTTGAATCTAACACCTGTTCCCTTTATGCCCTTTTGACTGTGTTTCCAGCATTTCCTTCCTTCAGCCCTCATCCAAAAGCAGGTTTATTCCAGCCAATTGTCACCTTGCTTGCCTGAGAAACGGCTTTCTTTCTCCATTCCCAGAGGGTGGACAATAACCCCTGGAGCTTGTAGCAGGGTGGAGACTCAGCTGTGGAAAGACTTAATATGCCTCACCCAGCTCCAAGTGCTAGGTAACTGGCTGTGTAGGAAGTGCCAGGCTCTGCAAATAGACATGGGAAATATTTGCAAGACCTGAACAAGGAAACATTATGTATAACAAAGCAACACACCTAGGTCTTTCCAAAGAATAGAAGAAGGCCCTTGGTGGTAGGCATCTAGTTCTAAGCATTTGATTACCACAATATTTCCTCAAGCCTATTTGAGATTAAAAAGAGAAGAAAATTCCTTGTTATACATCTTTAGACCCGTAAGAGACTCTGCTATCATCAAGTGAAATGCCTTCAGTTCATAGATAAAGAAGTCAAGACTTAGGGAGATTAAGTGACATGACTGAGGTCATATGGCTCCTAAGTGCCTGGTTGAGATTTGAATTAAGATCTGTCTTCTTCATCCTCCTGAGTGCTGAGATGTAGAAGCATGAACCACCATGCTCTGCTACAAAGCACAGGTGCTCCTGATGTATCTTTCTGTTTCTTGTAGCCCAGGCTATTGAAAGCTATGTAGCTATCTATGTAGCTGAGGTGGCCTTGAACTCCTGCCCCTCTTGCCTCTCTCTTGGAAGTGCTGGGATTATAGATGTGCATAACCATGCCTGGTTAAGTCATTGTTCTTAATCATCATAAATGTCTTGTCCTAAGTGGGGATCAACAGTTGCAGCAAGCAGCAGTGGCTTTGCTGGATGTGAATTGTAGAGCTCCTTACATTTGTTATTTGCAACCCACAGGGGCTTCTTTTCTAGTAGCATGGAAATTATCTATCTATCTATCTATCTATCTATCTATCCATCTATCATCTAGCTATCTATCCATCTATCATCTATCTATCATCTATCTATCTATCTATCTATCTATCTATCTATCTATCTATCTATCTATCTATACTGTCTGCCTCTCTGTCTCCCTAGGTAGGTCTTGTTGGTGGGGAATTCACTATCTGAAGCAGGCTGCCACCACCTCACAGAGATCTTCATGCTCTTGTTGCCTAAGTGTGAGGATTTCAAGGCATGGACCACCATGCCCAGCCTACAGCAGGCAATTGTATCTTTGAAGCACTGGAACCCAGAAATTCTCATATTTCGCGGTCAGTACAGCTCAGGTCATGGACAGCTGACCTTGATAAATTCTTTGCTCTTCTTTAGCTTTGCTCCTCCTTAAGCTCCATCCCCTCTCTCAGCTTTTACTTCTTCCTCTTTCTCTTTCTGGTTCCCTCCTAGCTATCTGTTTCCTCAGACTAAGGGCTTAACGATAATAGTGAGAATTTATGAAGTGTTTACTATGCTCCAGTGTCTGGGCTCAGGACTTTTCATCCACCACTGGACTTGTGCCCCACAGCAACCCTATAAGGTAGGGCTTTTATTAGCTAGCACTCCCTACACACACTTTGCAGACAAGAGACTGCTGCCAAGGGAGTCAGGTAATTTGCCAAAGGTCAGGCAACTAGAAAGTGTCAGGAATCACAATCTGACTGACATCACACCAGCTGTTCTTTTTCCATTGCTATGTATTGAGGCCAAAAGTAGAGAGTGGGGCAGTTAAAATGTACCCTCAAAAGGTGCTCAACATAGATTTGGCTGAGTGCTGAGCTCTGTGGAAAGTTCTTGGGTGCTATATGATACTGTAATTATTTGCCACCATGTTCATTTCCATGGGGCTAGTTAATCGTACTTGTAGTTCAGAGGCTTAGAGGTTTAAGAGGGGGCAGCACATACAGAAAACAAGTCCAGATCCCTAACAAGGGCTGCACAGCTGACTCTTCAGAAGAGCCTCTATGAGTGAAATCATAAATATAAAGCCCTGGTTGTTTCCACTCCACCAGTTGTCTGACAGTGTTTGAAAGTGTACAGAAAGTTATGGGAAGCATTTGACTCAAATACAGTGACCTCTTGGGAGGTGCCCATGAATATGACAAAGTACAGAGGCAAGAGACCATTTCTAGTGTGTCCGTGTGTGTTGGGGGTATTGGCTATGAATATATAGAGAAATTGCAAGGTCCCCTTTATTCTTTTGAGTTATACTTTTCAGACCCTCGTCTCTAAACATTGGTGTTGTGTTGAATTTGCATGTCATGAAACCAACAAGATCGAGGTCTCTTTTAGCTTGTGTCCTTAACTCCTGAACACATATGCACCAGACTGGACCAGTGCCTACAATTGCCTATCACCCATGTCTTGGTTCCCCTACTGTAACAGGCCATTAGTGAGATTAAAGCAGCCTTGTGTCCTACTCTCCCCCTCCACACACATACTTGTCCCTTCAAAGCTACCCTAGAGATTGCCACTGAATCTTAGCACTAACTGAGAAATTATTAATTCACAAGACTTAAAGGATTTGGTGCAATCAATATTTGCAAAGGGAATGAATTGTCAGTCTGGTGTTTTTGAATGTCTCTGTGTAGTTCTGCTGAGACCAAAGTGAGCAGAAGAGCCATCAGACATTAATTGTGTTTAATTTCTTTTATTTTTTTACACTGACTAGGGATTATCTATTTGTCTACGTATTTAGTTTTATTACTGATGACTTAACGACTGATCAAATCACTATTTCTGAGGTTCATCCTCTGGATGAACTTCTGTATACCTTGAGGCTAATGTGCTTTACTCAGCAAATCCAGCTCTTTTTTCCTTCCTCTCAATATACACCTCCATCCGGCTGAGCCTAACTTGTTTCCAATTTTCTTTAGTTTCTGATTCTGGGTGTCTAATGCCCTCCTCTTGCCTCTGGCCACTGCATTTCTTCTACTCTATTAGTCATTTCTCCACAGTAAATCTAATCCTTATACTACACATTTTCAATTCAATCAGGATGCATACTGCAGGCTCCCACTCCTTAGTTGAGGGCAGCCAAAAGCAACTGATGGAGATGCCACCAAATACACAGATGTAGTGCGCAATATTTAGGAGGATGGAGAAGGATGTAAAGGGGGTGGTAGAATGGAAGAGCACATTTATACACACATTTAGACATTTAATGCATGGGTGTGTGCACACTCATGCATGTATGCACATGCACACATTCTCTCATGCGCGCGCGCACACACACACACACACACACAGACCTTTCACATTTCAATAATTCCACTATTTAGTCTGATAGGATGATTTGACTTTTGACCAAATGTCTACTGAATGTCTGATATGTAAGGTTTTTGTTGTTGTTGTTGCTCACCTCAATTTGAAATAAAAGTAAATTAACATTGAAAGTTTTCCTTGGTTCGTATTATAGCAAAAGTAGCACATATTATATCAGGAAACAGAGACAAGTTGAACATGCTCCAGCTGTGCATGGAAGTTAGTGAACATCATAGAAACTATAAAGCATTTACATTCCAATAGCATCATGTTGATTGTGGGAACTAATTACTAAAGCATACATAGAGGTATTTGCTGTTTTTTTTTTTTTAAATAATTCTTAGATTTACAAGGTTTTCCCACTAGCTATGCTATTATATTGAAGGATATTTAGCTGATTACTTTTGTATTTGAATAAGTCAAGTTGTCAGAGGACCTATTTAGGAATTGGAGGTAAGGTTGGTTATCATGTTAACATTTCACCCAAAGCCATACTTTAGTATGGGTATACTACATACTATAGTGTCTATTTGATTCGCATCTGCATATTTACTACTGAACTTAACACCTAACCATTTATTTTTTCCCTTAGGGGAAAGCTATGTCTGTTCTTCAGACAACTTCTTTAAAAAGGTTGAGTACACCAAGAATGTTAACCCCAACTGGTCTGTCAACGTAAAGACATCTGCCAACATGAAAGCTCCCCAGTCCTTGGCTAGCAGCAACAGTGCTCAAGCCAGAGAGAACAAGGACTTTGTGCGCCCCAAACTTGTGACCATCATTCGCAGTGGAGTGAAGCCTCGGAAGGCGGTGCGTGTGCTTCTCAACAAAAAAACAGCCCACTCTTTCGAGCAGGTCCTCACTGATATCACAGAAGCGATCAAACTGGAAACTGGAGTAGTCAAAAAACTCTACACCCTTGATGGAAAGCAGGTCAGTGACTGTGTAAAGTATTTTTCTCATTTTCCCAACTGAAGAATTATCTTATACCTAAACCATTACTCATGGTTGAGGGTCTCTCCCTCCATATCCCTTCATCCTTAACTGACATTCTTTATCTCATTTGGGAGAAAGCACTTTTCAAGACAGCAATGAACCAGAAATTGGTTGCTTTGAAATTCATTCTACTTTTGGCTTACCAGGCACAGTGGTCAGTTAGTCCTCAAATTCTTTATTGGCTAAGAAAACACATGCCTTCAAAACTAGGTTTTACAAATTTATATACATTTATACACATTTATATGCATTATACCTTGATTACTCAATGCATATGATTATTCAATGCATATGAATAAGGACATGACTTGTCCCACTCATTTTAAAAAGATATTCTCATGTTGGTGTTCTGCATCCATCTGGATTTAAAAAAGTTGAAGTGACTTTCATATGGAAGGAGGCAAACAAGGGGAAAGCACTGAAAGTTCTGGTGCATTGTCTTTGCTTTACACTAACATAGATATTTCTTTCCATTTTCCATGTGACATAGCTTTTTAAATTTGGTTCTATGGATGGTTTGTGTGAGAAAAGAGCTATTTCAGGATTCTAAAATTAACCCAAGAAAGATGCTACCATCTGTTCCCCTCCAAATCAGGTTCCTCATGTCATTGGTTACACTACTGAAGTGCCACCTATATTAGTATCTGAGAAAGAATGCAGCCAGGCGTCTCCAGAAGACAGATGCACCATTCTCTTGAGCATAGAGATCTGAAAATACATAACAAAAATGTTCCAAGGGAATTGGACCAGTGGCTGGTTCTATTGGTTCAAAAGATCATTCTGGTCATGCATCTAGAAGACAAGTGTGGGTTATTATCAGTCCGTAATCCTACCTCTTAAAATATCTCTGATAACTGAACAATTGTAGTTTCTAAACTGTTTATTTCTGTACATCAAAATGACTAAATGGTGTTTAAATGCAGAAGTATGCCCCTCCCCATAATTACTGATATGTATTGCATGCTGCAGGATTTCAAATTTCAGGAAAAGTCATTTACATGGTATGCACTTGGCTATTTAGATAAATTTGTGTCTTCTTTCTACTTCTCATCCTTCTGTGACCCAAGATGCCTAGAAATATGGGTTATAGTTTAGCTTCACTGAGAGACTTTGTCTCAAGTGAATAGGCAGAGAGTGGTAGAGCAGGATACCCATTTTCTTCTTCTGTCCTCCTTACAAGCATGGTCACATAAGCCACACATATCACATATACATAGCACAAACATTTAAACGCACACCTACTGCAAGTATTTACATACAAACATACCACATAAGCCCCTCTCTCTCTCTCTCTCTCTCTCTCTCTCTCTCTCTCTCTCTCTCTTGCACACACACATATACACATACACACACACACACAAACCAATTCACATACACACATACCACAAGCATTCACAAATCACACACACATTAACTCACACACTATTAAAAAAAAACAAAGCTCAATATTCCATCTTTGCAGTTAGTTCATCACTAAATAAATTTATTGGTATTCACATATCCCTTACTAAGCATTAGTAATCTTCCTGTACTTTACCTCTGCTATTCTTTGTATGGGTTTCCAGTGTTACATGAAGATTGATCATTCCTTGGTATTCTTAACTGTTGCTACTAATGTGTAAAAGGTAACATATGACTCTTAAGTAAGCAACTATCTGTCCAATGAGTGAATCTTCACCTCTGCAGGCCATGAATAATGGAAAGCCCTCTCCAGTATCTTCAAGCATCAGTTAAAATTTCTTTAGGGAAGTTGCTACAAAATGCCAGGATATGATAATGGTGTGTAAGTACAGAAACATAGGTGATGCTATATGGACAGTGTAAAGACTTTTTAATGAGTGTTAACTCAATGAAAAGATTTGAATCAGTACTCTAATCTCCAATAGTGATAAATCACTTTCTGACTTTCATCAATTGGAAAAAAGCTTAGGCAGGAATTTAAAGATGCAAATTCTAGCTTTTTATCTACTATGTGTCATAGGTCCAAACATGTTACTTTTCTGAGCCTCAGGATTTGGTTTTTGTTTGGCTGGTTTGTTTTTTTTTTGAAACAGGTTATCTTTGTGTAGTCCTGGACTTTGAGTTGGCGTTGAAGTCTCAGAGATCCTCCTGCTTTTGCCTCCTGAGTGCTAGGATTGACAGAGTGTGCCACCACTGCAGGGCCACCTTAGCGTGTCTGCTATTATGTAAGATGGTCTCTAAATGGTATTCACACTGCTCTTATATTAAGATCTTTTTGCTATCTGATGTGACATGATAAAAGGTGATTTTCAAACTTGCATTATTTACTTGTCTTCCCTTTCTTCCCAGTGTGGGTGATGTAAAGAGCAGAAAGAGATTCACAGACAAAAGCAAGAGAACAGGCAATGTTAGAACTGTGACAGCACCACTGCACCATGGTGCTGGACAAGGATGGTTGATGTGTGCGAGTGCAGCACTATGTGTTTTATTTTTAAAAATTTATTGGTGTTATTATTTGTTGCACAAGAAATGTGTTTCATAATGACACATTTGTACCTGTATGACTTTGCAGCTTGATCACATTCACCTCCACCCCAACCCCATTTAACTTCCCCTCTCCTTTTCTTTGGTTTTTCCTCCTTCCTTCCTTTCTTTCTTTCTTTCTTTCTTTCTTTCTTTCTTTCTTTCTTTCTTTCTCAAAGAGTCGAGTACCTGAACAGAGACTTAAACCCTGAACCCTCAGATTTAAAGTCTGGTGCCCTATTGTCTCCTTTTCATGAATATCTGATTTTTCCAGTACCACTTATGGAGACAAAAAGGCACATATTTCACATCTATCTTTATCAAGAAGATTAGCGTATAGTTCTCATTGTATCTTAATCTGGTTTTGGTATAAAGGTAATACTGGCTTTCTAAAAAGATCTGTGTCATTCCTGCCTTTTCTAATGTATGTAATGGTTTCTGAAGCCTTGACGTTCTTTTTTTAAAGGTCTAGTACACCAAGGTCTGAACTTTTTATTTATTTATTTATTTTTAACATTGGAGATTTTTTCATATTGTTGTTTCAATCTTGTTGCTCATCATAGATCTGTTTAAATTGCTTAATTCATCCTGGTATAATTTTGGTATGTTATATGCAAGAGAAAAATACTTCTATTTTAAAAAAATGGTATGACCTAATTATTGTCTAGATTTTGTTGTTATCTGATGTGAGCTTTCTACCTTCACTGTGATTTTATGAATTTGGATCTTTCCTCTTTTTTTGTTACCTTGTCATTTTGTTACTTTGTCATTTGTTACCTGGTCATTATTCTGTTCCACTGACTCTTAGGATTTTTATATTTCTATTTCAATAATTTCTGCCCTGATACTATTTTCCCTTTGATTAATGAAATGCCAGCTAATTAGTAATCTTAATAAAACCATAAAAATATTTCTTCATGTCATACAAAATGATGACATTTTCCCATAAAGATAATTCAAGGAAAGGAAGTAATGCAAAGGTAAGCATCATTGAGACAGTCATTCTTAGACTTCTATTTATCATAGGTGAAGGAGAAATAAGATTCAAGTGATTTTAAGGTTCATGACTAAGGTATATTGAGTGGATGGTAGGGGCATTCAAAGAGGTTAAATGGATCTATGACAGTAAATTGGACCATAGATATACTGAGTTCTAGGGCCTTGTTTCATCTAAATAAAGACTCTAGAAGCACAACATATGGGTCTGGATCTCAGGAGAGGGGGTCTGGGCTGGGGATACAAATTTAAAAGTAGCCTACAAACAGTCAGTAGCTAAAATCAGGCAAGTAGTTGAGTTCAAGCAAGAATGTATATGATAGCTTGCACCCACTCAAAAGACCCTGTGTTGGATTTGAATGAAAGGAATGGATGAAAGACCCACTCTATTACAGAGAACCATGGGAAACCACATGGAGATGTATTCAGAGAGGCCACGAGGGTAGTTTTTAAGTCAAGATTGGTTGGCCATGTCAATATGGCAGTGCTTATTTCTGAAATACAGTAAGGATTGTAAATTCATCAAATTTGGGTGATTGGAATGGCCATTATTGTGGCTAGCAGGACTCAAAACTCCCCTGTTGAGCAGAGGGATCAGTGAAAACTTTCAAGGTAATTGGGGAGATAGAGTCATGAATTCATGAGAGTGTAAGAAATCAGGTTTCCTGGCAACACCTTATACTCTAGATTCATCAAAACTTGCCTGTCCACTGTTCCATAGTTCTTTTCTCTTGGAATTGGTTGCTGAAATACCATTCCTGTATACCTCATGCCATATATTCACCTTAACAGGCTAAGCTAGCCTTTAGTCCAACAGTGTTCTTGGTCTATATTATTAATTAATGCTCTACCCTTGGATGTATCAGACTCTTCTTTGGTCTAATTTTCTCAGGATCTTGATTTCACCATAGAGACTTAGTGGGTAAGCCTCTAACAATTCAATTTTCAACACAAGATCAGCACTAATCAATTTAGAGCACAATTCCTAAATTACATTAAAGAGAATGTTCTATAGTCAGATAAGTGGAGTAGCATTGCATAGTATATTATTTCATTGAATATTCAAAAAAGACATTTTCAAAGAAAACCTGCTTGATTTTCTTCAAGCCAGTATTCCTCAAACTATTTTGAACAATAAAGCTTTAAAAATAGGTGACCATATAGTAGAATTCACATGGGCAAACACTGGCCTCTACTTTAGATATTTATTTGCATTTTAATGAGAGCATCTTGAAAAAAGAATAACCTTAAAAATTCCGGGAAATAATTACATAGAAAGAAAATAAACACCACTACATTTTGACAGGCCTTAAAGATCTGGAACAAGAAGGCTTTCTTAGCCAGAACATTGATAATCACAAGAGGTACCACCTACCCTTCCATAGGCCAGGCATGGCTTGAGAGCACCCATCTTGGACAAAGCCTCTAGAATCATAGAGACTGAACAAACAAAGGTGTTTTTTCTAGATGATATCCTTAAAGTTACCCAATGTCAAAAGATATTAGGAAAATCCTTTGGTCACGAGCCTTAAACTCTGGCTTCTCTAAGCACAGTGTTTAAGACATAGCAACAGCAATTGCTAGGTTTTGTACTTCCACATTAGATTTTGTCCTGTACAGACCAGCACCTTTCCATAATCCCATGCTACAGAGTCTGTGGGAAGTCAAATAGGCTTACCAGTCAGTGTTAACTTCCATAGGTGGCACTATTTAACTAGACCTCATAGTTTGCATTGTCTCAAGTCCAAATTTCTCCAGGTGGCAACAGTTTGCCAAACCATAGAAGTCTAAACCATTTACCCAGCAAGGTAACAGTTTTTAATACAAGGTTTGGGGCCAGAGACCAGTATATTCTGAAGTCAATGTGTGTCTACATCCACACATGTATGCCCTGTTTCTTTTAAGTATTGGCTGCCTCATCTAATGAACTCGAATATAAACATTTGTATGTCTGGACAGTTCTGGTCCTATTCACCTAGGACATTAGAGCGTTACTGAAAAGCTAAAATATTTGTCTCCACAGCTTGATGGGTGAATTTTGTCTTGCTTTTCCTAAAGAGGATGCACCCTTTGCTTAATGTTTTGAGTGCTTGGCTTGTTGCCTGCTGGGAACTCATGTTTGCCCTTTCCCAGATTGTCATGAATGAAATAAGTGTGAGTGGGCAAGCTATCCTTCAGATATTGGATCCTCTGGAATACCTGATATACTTTGAAATGCCTTGTGGATTTTCTTGGCCCTAAGCACTTTTGTTTTTGTGAATTCTCTCCTTCATTCAAAAACTAAACACTCTGTTTGGTATAAAGGGGAATATATTAGTATTATTCATTTAAACACTTTTCTTCAACCTAACAGTTCACTTATACTTCTTTTATGTTTTGTTTTTGAAATGTGCAGCCCATGTCTCATGTAGCCTAGAATCCACTGAATTCATTATATAGCTGAGGATGACCTTGAACTTACGAACCTTCTGACTACTTCCCAAGTTGTAAGATTACTGTTATGTGCCAATACACTCAGGTTTTGTTTGGTGCTAGGGATCCGGTGCAAGGTTTCATATATGCTAGACAAGCGCTCTACCTACTGAGCTGGATCCTTAGTCTTCATGTTTCTATTCTGGAAAGAAATCCTATATATTTTATTGGCCCATAAAAGTATTATGGAGCCCAGGCACCATGGCCACTGCTCCTAATGTTTAATAGTTCTGGGCTAGCTGATGCCTAGACTCATATTGTGAGTCCACTTGCACTATGTAGTTAATGAGAATTCTGGCTTGAGAAATCAAGCCAAAATAGTGGTAGCTTCTTGGATCTACTAGTTGATGATTGAGTATTACCAGGAAAGACCATTCTCATTCTCTTTCCCTAGCTCTAATATAGTCAGACTGGTGTAAAAATCATGGTAATATGTTGTTGTTAGTAGGCATTTTTCTATGGCTTGTTTGACTCAAGGTAGAGAATAAAGATCTGCTTTCTCAGCATCTTCCACAAGAGGCTTCAGGGGCTGATGGATGGCACCATCCATTTCCAGGCTGGAATTGCTGCTGTCATTTATCCTGCAGCTCAGGAGAAGGGATCTCGGAAGGTAGAATGAAAGCTGATTAACAATAAGATGGATTATTGCAGTTTATCCAGAGAGAAAAGGATGAGTTATTTTTAGCTCATGTCTGTATTTAGTGGTAATTAATACAGATACTTTTATCTCAACCCTAACCATAAATTTCCTTAGCAGCAGCCACTCAGCCTGGCATGTGGTTCTGAATGCTGTTATATTGACTGATAAGGAGTTTGTTGGCTTTATTTATTTATCAATAAACCCCATGCGGGCGTTGAGATTGGGGATGAACTAATACAGAAAATAAGAATTTGAATGGGATTCTCTGATGGGAATTTACTTTGCATAACCATACTGGATTTAAAACTTTCCTTAATCAAGACTCTAGAGGCAATTGCTATAACCTAGCAGAAAAAAATTCACACACCCACCTTCAACTAGCTTAACAGCTCTGGCTCTGGCTCAGTTCAATGAGTAGTATCGACTTAGGCTATTATAAAGGGACCTTGTTGGAGACCTTGAGGTCAGACAGCAATCAGACCCCTCCCTTCTTGGAGAGCAAAAAATCTGTTTAAATCAATAGGCTTCTATTCCCTCCAGCTGAATGTGGCTTTAAAGAATGACAGCATCTGTTCCGTATTGCCCTTGCCCTTGTCAAACCCCAGTGTGAAATAGAACAGAAAGGTATGGAGTAGCTAGTTTTGTGTATGTAATACATAGAGCATATGTGTAAAGGATATGGGCCCTGGAAGTCTTCATACAAGAAGCAGAACTAGTAGGAATATAAAACAAGAGTAATCAGACTGAATATAATTACAAAGAATTAAGGTTGTTTAGGGTTTGCAGTCTCTAAGAAATGTCTCTTTGGAATATGTAGAAGAACTTGATTTTCCATTGTTCAAAATAGAGTAGATTAGAGGTCATCAAATGCTAGATTTTAAAAGAAAGTGATTTTAAAAATGTGACACACTGCAAAATCCAAAAATTTCATTGATACATTATTGTCTATATTTATGATGGAAAACATATTTTGATATATGTGTACATGGTACAGTGATGAAATTGGGAGTGATTAGTATTCCTATCAACTGAAACAGTTCTGATTTCTTTGTGCTGTATTTACTCAAAGTGTTCTTGTAGCAGTTTGGAATAGTTACAATGCATTATTGTTAAGTACAGAGCCACAGAACTTAATCTGCCTCTCCAACATGCTTATTATATTAACTCTGCATTGATCAGAGTTCTCTAGAGAAGTAGAATACATAAGATATTTTGAAATACAGAGATTTTATTTTATGGAATTGGATCATGTGATTAGGGAGACTAATAAAGTTGAAATACGTAGAGCCAGGAGGCACGTTAGAGACCCAGAGAAGAGTTTTCAGTTTGGAGTCTAAATTCATAGATAGTACTCAACTTATAACGCAGTATACGCCTTTAATCCCAGCACTTGGGAGGCAGAGGCAGGCAGATTCTCTGAGTTTTAGGCCAGCCTGGTCTACAGAGTGAGTTCCAGGACAGACAGGGTTACCCAGAGAAACTCTGTCTCAAAAAATAAAACAAAACAACAAACAATTAATGAAAAGGCTCTAGAAAAGGAACCTAGAGACTCTTGCTCTGCTACCAAAGAGCTGGGTTAATGTAGACCAAACCATTGCCACTCCCTTCATCTTCCTCTGTTTTATCTATAACTTCCTTCCACAATGGGATAATTCTATGCATTCAATTCTCTGTACACTTAAAGTTCTGTGATTCCAAAACTTGGATTTGGAAGAATAGCGAACAGTCCAGCTCAATGTACCTCCTGGCAATGTCTAGAAGTAACTTCATACACGTAACAGTTCTGACAATTGATCAATTTTAATTATCTTTAACTAAAGAATAAGAAAAATGCCTCATTTTCTCAATTTGTTCATGTCATTCTCAATAGCGGATTTCATTAATGAGAATCACCTCTGGCAGCTCTTCATGATTGCTAAGCACAGCACTATTCTACTCTATACAGGCAGCAGAAGGAAAAATACTCAGGCTTGTGGTATTTACAGTATATTACAGGGAAAAATGGCAGGACAAGAACAAAGTATTTGATATTTTAGGTATCCAGACAGAATGTTTCCTCCAATCATGAGCACTGTCTAGATACTGGCATATATTCAATGTGTACTGCATGTTGAATTGGATGATTGGAAGAGCTGAGGGTGTGGAGAGAGAGTGAAAACTCATTTGTAAGGCATCGGCATAGCAGTAGAATCAGAAAATAATAATCAGCAATTAAAGTATGCCTAAATCATTAAATGAAATAACCATAGACAACGTTTTAATTGTCCTCCCATTTTCCTGGTGCCTCTAAGTTAGCTATACACGTTCAATTTCAGCTGCCAGAATATGGATTATTGGATTGAATTTCCAGTAAAGATGACATAAACTGCCCTAAAAATTTACATTTTCCCTTGTGAAAAAAACATAAGAGGACACAGATACATAGCATAGGATGCTATTTATCCAGTTTCTGCATATTGTATGTATGGGGGGGGCATAATCATGCTTGCAAGCAGAGTGAAGCACAGAAATTTTAGCGTACTATGAGACATTGTTTCCTGAGGGGGGAAGGGGGAACTTCCCTTGCTCTTGTTTCATGCCATTTTGCATGAGTTTCTAGGTACCACATTGTAGAGCCAGGAAAACCAAGGTTTTACAATTACTCCTGAAGATGCATCTTGATTTCCACCTATTTTATATTAATTAGATGCTCTCTTTGTCTCTCATACTTCTGTAAAAGAGTGAGAAGTTCAGTTTTAGTGGATTTTCTGGTTTCCTTATTTAGTATCATGTTGCTGTCCTATATTTGTGAGAGATTCTGAGAGATTATTTTTGTTGTGTGCTTTCCTAAGGCCAAAATGACACAGTGCAAGATGAGGCTTGATGCCTGCTTACCTTCTTTGGTGACATTTCTTGATTCCTAAGCCTTGCTTTAGTATTAATTATACTGAGAATTTCAGAGAGCTTCTCATACCCTTACAATGTTATTTCCATGTATTCTGGGTCTGTCTTCCCAGCGTATTTACCACTTTTCCTGGCCTTTGGTTACCCATCTGTAAAATGCAGAGAGGAAATAGTATACACTAATTTAGCAAACATTTATTCTGCCTGGCGTTTCATTAGATGCTGGGAATATATTAAGATGTGTGAGCTGCAATCTCATTTTTTCATTTTTTATTTTTTTATTTTTGCCTTTGAGGAAGCCACTTTTGCCCAGCTGGATCTTATAGAATACTGCTGGATCTTATAGAAGATTATGTGTAAAAATTATCTGTAAGGTATAAAGCACGTTGCAAATGTTGGTTATGATTTGGATTAATTAAGCTTGTTTCCTTCTCTGACATCCGATGTGCATAGTGGTTTCTCTGTATTACTTGAGCTTTGACAAGCATTCTACTGATAACAGCTGGAAGAAGGGGATAGAATAGTGTTGACAGGTTTTCTGCTCGTCTTATACATCCCACTTTTTTTTTTTGTTCCCTATCAATTGTCACAGCAACTCAAATGGTGTTGAGTAAATATAATCCTCAACATTTGCCAGATGTAGATTCTGATATTTCATGACATGACCTCACTCAGTATCACAGAGCTGATCCATACCAGAGCTAGAATTAGAATTCACATCTCTTGACTCCTGAGGTCAGTGTTCTTTTCCCATAGCAAGCTTACTGATGGAGCAAAGTCCATCTCCAAAGTTTACCCCCATGCTAATTTGGTTCCTGCAAACACAGATGTGAAGCGAGCTGTAATCTTTTTGAAACATCTTAAACCTGTCCAGCTTTTCTTCATTTGCTTGAGTGAAAGCACACAGCAGCTGTCACAGAGGCATAGCTGAATTCCTATGTGTTAAATTTCTGTGTATCAGAAACCTTATCAACTACGTGCAGGCAGTTGGATTACATGTGCATTTCAAGAATCAAAGGCTTGCATTTGAGAGCTACATTAAGAAATAAGAATAATATTCTTGCATCGTCCAAAGCCCTTTAGAGTGGATTAGAAATAAGAACCCATATCTTCCAATACAGGCTAAAGCTGGAGGCCTCTCGTGTTCTGTTGGATTTCATTTTTCGACACGTAGCCTAATTTTCAGAACAAGTAGGTGCTGAGGAATTTCAACTTTGGACAACCACAGTTACCAGGACTTGTGGCTTATTATACACCTTTCCCATTTGAAAGTAAATACCAGAGAATGACACATTCTTTTTGAACACACAAAATAATAATTTTTCAAAAAATATTATTTTTTTCACAAAATATTATTTTTTCAAAAAGAACAATTTCTTCTGTAAAAATAAGTTCTGAAAAGGTCATCTTCTTCATTAAATAGACAATGACTAGCTACCTGCCTGGGTCTTGAGGGCAGTGCTGGATTATTCCATGCCAGGCTCGCCATTCTCTTCTCCAGAATATTTACACTATTTACACCAGTACACACAGGTAATTTTCCTGCACCCCAAATTCTGTTAAGAGTTCTTCCAGAAGATATGTGTGCCTCTGATAAGGACCATTCACTGGAATTGTCATTTAGCATTATACCCTGTCCAAATCTTTGTATTACATTTTAGATTCTCCAAGTATACTGACCCAGGAAACAAATGCTACAAAAATATTCGTACCATGATAACTTCAGGAAAAACAACCATAGTGTTAAAAACATTAGGCTATCAAAGAGGTTCAGTCAAACTTACTATTATAGGGCAAAGAGGTAAAAAGGAATTAAATTCCAAGTACAAAACTAACAGATGTTTTTCAAGAACGTTTTTCACAAAATCTTTTAGTAGTGCATTGTGGTATATACCTGTAATTCCAACATTAGTTACTTGAAAGATAATGAGTTTGAGGCCTGCCTGAGCCATAAAGCAACATCAGCCTGGGGTGCATACATAGCATGACCAGCCTGAAAACTCAATCCTAAACTAAAACAAACCAATGCACACAACAAAACACTCCCTTTTCAGGAACAAAGAAAGGGTGAGCCGGGGAAAATGCCTTTGAGTGTGAGTGAGAAAGCCAGGGCTTACATTGCAGTTCAATTATTTTGTTGTTCAATCAATTAGGAAGCCATTTAATCTCTTAGGATGTGAGATTCCACATCAGTGGCAGGAGATAAACAAGCTAGTCTTAACAAAGTCACAAATAATTAAAATTGATTTTTCAAAAGGGATAAAATCATAACATATATATATGTATATATATATATAGAAAGAGAGAGGGAGAGAGAGAGAAATAAAATATATAAAAATATATATTTTAACTAACAATGTGAGAACATGCGAAGTGTTATAAAAGGCTTCAATGTGATGTTAAGGTGACAATACTTCCCAAATTGATCTGCTGATTCAATGACTCATAACAAAATACTAACTGGCTTCTTCACAGAAATTGATAAGCTAATCTTGAAACTCAAAATAGAAGAACAAAGCAGGACACAGCCTGGGCATAACAGGAAATGAAAAATTAGATATTTTGGAGTTTACTGGTGACTTGAAGAATATTATTTGGTTGTATTAAGAAAATCTATGTTAAGAAAAAGCATAAGCCTAGGCAACATATATCAGGATCCACATGAGAATCTTATTGAAAATGTGAGTTTAAAAAGGACTCTAGGGCCAGGTGTGGTGGCACACGTCTTTAATTACAGCACTTAAGAAGCAGAAGCAGGCAAGAGGCAGGCATATCTCTGTGACTTCAAGGCTAGTTTGGTCAATATAGAACATTCCAGAACAGTCTAGAACATAATGAGACCCTGTGTAAAAAACAAACCAAACATACAAAAAAACCAGATTTTCCCCTAGCTCTGCTAGATCAGATTTTAGTGCTGCATCTTTCCATTGCTTGTCCTGAAACCTTGACTGGGGATGAAGAGGACATGAAGAAATGACAGCCACACTTACAGAAAAGATGGGGTTGGGTGGCCTGGGCTCTCAGATGGAGAAGCCACAACACCCTGGAAGCTCATATAGAGTTGAACAGGGAGGGGTGGGATCATTTTATGCAGATAAATGAGAAGGTAGAGTTATGATATACAGCTGAACAAGGAGCAGGACTAGCTAATCTCAGTAGGAGCAGGCTCTGGAGAGGATCGGTCATAAATATCTGAGGGAAGAAAGCTAAGGTGGACATTTTCTGCACATACTGTCAGCATTCTCTCAGATCAGAGGAAGGCTTTGCCATCCCCTTGAGCCAGACCTAGGGTCACATTGCACTCCATGAGGCTAAGGCCTACAACATGGCCATGCTCATGTCAACAACAACCATTCACTCGAGACTTAACTTGCTTCTTACAGTATGGGACTCAGGACTCCATATTTTTCTTAGGTGAATTCACATAAGTGCTAATGTTTAAAATCCAGTGAGCTAGCCTTTTGGTTTCAGCATTTAGAGAGTCTAAACACTGGCCACATGTTCTAATCAGTGAGATGTTTTAAACAGCTAGATGATGGGCATGGTAGTACATACATACTGGGATTATAGAATCTCAGTACTCTGGAGGTTCTCAGGTAGAACTCAAGGACAGCTTGGGACACATAGCAAAACCCTATCATAAGTGCACAAAAATGAGATGGTGGAATCCTTCTGAGCTCAATTAAATTAGAGCTTTTATAGACCCAATATTTTTGATTTAGATGTTGATTGATTCCTTGACACCTGCTCGAACTGCAGGCTACTGTCTAGTCTCTATTACTGATCTTTTTCGCTCTCCTAGGTTAGGGCAGCTACTGTACATGGCCTCAACATTTCTCCTTGTGCCTTAATGGTCTGACAACTCTGCCCCTTTTCTGCTGCCCAGTCCTTAACATAATGTCTAAGTAGAGCAAGATTTCAAGGTGTTCTGAGCAAGCCAAGCACTTTTAGCCCTTTTTGTGTTAGTTTCTTAGTTTGCGTGTGCGCGTGTGCGCGCACGCGCATGCACAGTAAGGTGGTGAGAGGGGAGATAGGAGAAAGAGAAAGAAAGCAGGCAGAGGATGGCAGGTGGAAGAAGAAGAGAAGAGAGGAGAGGAGAAGAGAGGGGAGGGGAAGGGAGAGGAGGAGAGGAGGCCATGGGAGGAGAGGCTATGGGAGGAGAGGAGAGAGAAGGGTCCAAGCATCAAATATGATAGATGTGCATCATTGTTATAGAATGAAAGCCATGTTCGTCGCACAGAATTTGATATTATTGGGAAACATCTTTCCTCCCACCCACCTTCCCTTAATCCCCTCATTTTCACACCTAGGGGTGATTGCTAGCGCAGGTGGAGGTGACAGAAGGCTGAACCCAAGCAGCCTGATTTGGCATTGATTCACAACAGGAAGGGGCTTCAGTTCCCTGCTTATCTTCTCCCACTCGAGCATAGTATTAGACCTCAAGACAAAGCTCAGATTGATGCAGACTCCACCCCACCCTTTATCTCCTGGCTTCCTTTCTATAAGTCATGCTTTTAGTGTTTGGAGTCTGGCAGCTGCGAGGCCTGGTTGCTAGGAAACAATTTCTCAGCACAAAGAACCCTCAGCTGGGAAGGTCAGGGCTGTCAGTATGAAACAGCTGTACAGAATTTTTATTTGTCTTCCTCTTGTTTTGGTTAATCACAGGGCATGAAACCAGAATCAAACTTCATAGAAATGAAAAAACTGCTGGAAAGTACCAGTTCAGCTGCTGCTGCTGCTGTCCTTTTTTTTTTTTTCTTTCTGATCTTCAAATCAGTCTTTCCACTCTGGCTCAACACAGCCCCAACAAGCTGAGCAGGCTAACAGTGAAGGTGGAGAGGTCAGGTGTGTTTTAATCTTTGACTGCTTGCCTGAGGCAGCAAAAGCATCGCGGACCCATGAGCTGAGTTGACTCCCTTTTTAGTGAATTGACCATTTCTTTAGTATTTGAGCAGCAACATTAAATGAGCGAGATGCCCTGAGACATTTAGATTCTATAAATGCCAGGTCTTGCACGGGTGAGGCAAAGACAGTACTGAGTTGCGAGCCTAGTCTGTGCTGCACAGTGAGATCCTGTCTCAAAAATTAGCTTTATAGAAACAATAATAAATTCAAGTTAAATGGCATCTTGTGTTTTATTTGAGAAACATGTCAACTATAACCTGTATGAAATAAATTTGTCAGGAAGGTTTTGTGAAATTGATAAGAAAATAATAAAGCTGAAGAAAAGGGTAAGTCCAGTTGTTTGGACTAGTGTGATGGAAGCAGAAGTCAGGGGCTGTAGCTGTAGTTTACTGGTAGATTGCTTGCAGAGCCCATGAGAGTCCATGAGTTCATTGTCTAGTACTGCCAAAAGCTGTAGGCTGAAGCCAGAGGAAGATTTTTTTATTTTAATAGAGCCTCATAAAGAAAAGGTAGAACCTAGTTTTGGTACTTTCAGTTTCCTTTCTAGTTACTCATCATATAGTGATTAAACTGAAATGTGGCACACCATGAGAAGCACATGGTTACAAAGCAGGAAGCAGGAAGTATAGGATCGGATGGATGGGCTCAATCAGTTGAGGGATCTTGAACAGATCCGTGGTCCTGTAGGACTCAGTTGCATTTCCTAATTCATAAAATGGTTGGAATAGTGGTTTCTCAGATGTGTTTCCCCTTCCATCAGCTGCAGGAGCAAAGCTGTGGCTTTGCTATAAATGTAGAACATCAGACTACAAGTTAGATTTTTGGGATGAGAAACTGTGTGCGAGACCACACAATATATTTTTTCACAACTATCCTGGTAATTTGAAACAAAAACACTTGAGAGATACTGAGTGAGAGGACCATGGAGGACCACTTTAGTGCTTACATTGTGCTAAGAGATGGCAAGCTTCAGTGCTTGGTGGGTTTTTAAAAAAATGTTTTTGTTTTCTTATTCCCATCCTCAGGAATTTGTTCTAAATTCGTTTGGAGGGCAGCCTTTATGATACAACATAGAAATTTCTCTTATATTTATAACTTTTTCTTCCCTTAGCTTTTCTTGTTTTCAGATATTCACTGTTTTGCTTAGGCAATTTTGGCAATGTCTTCTAAGACTGATTCTGCCGGAAGGTCAGTGTGAAGGCTTCTCTAAGGATCAGCAAATCTTCTACCTGCTGTGTGCATGTTTCATATTGCTACTAGACAAAAGATGGGCCTTAATGAGTGCTAATATGTAGGAAGAATTGGCTAAGAACACATCTCAGCTAAGCTTAAGTTGATTTGACCTAGAGCTGATTTTGCTTCTGTTTTATCTTTTTCCTTTAAAAGTACTTTCCCTTGCTCAATCTTGATTATTCCAACAATTTGGTATAAAAATATCCCCTACTGTGTTTATAAATATCTTATTATGAAAGGAAGGGAAGCTGATTCAAAAGGGGCAGCTCATAGAGCTAATGACCGCCCCCAGCCTGCTTACCATGGTAGCTGGCACCCAGTGTGTTGTCCATGGTGCTGAATGTGGTTTAAACACAGGAATCTTTGTACAAAAATACAGATAGGCAAAGGAAGAGATGCTGGGTAGTAGTGTGTCCTTTTCCTGTTCATTTCCCAATTAAGGCAGCCTAATGAATTTGGCAATGAAATCATAACACTTACACAAGATGATCATAATAATTATATATATATATAATATATATATATATATATTATATATATATATTAGTGCTTTTCTTGGAAGTTTTTCTATTGGATTAGCAGAGAAACAGTTCCCATAGCTTGAGTAACTTTAGTTTATCCCAACAAAGAAGATTTGATATAAAGTGTGTATTTACCTACGAGCTGGGGATCATCTTCCAAGAACCTTACTGTCAATGTGAATGAATATGAAAGGAAAGTTGCAAAAACCCATAAGCCTAGAGTAGTAATCACATTGTCTTATCAAGCACTAAAAACTCTTTATTGTGAAATAAATACATATATGTGTACTATTCAGATACTACCAAGGTTATATACATTCATTTGAATTTGAATGTGATGACCTGAAACTCACTATATAACCTTGTATGGCCTCATACTCATGAGAATACTCCTCTTTCTCAGCCTCCAAAGTCAACCATCATGGTTGACTTGAATAATTGTGAAATTAAGAAAAATAAAAGGCTAGAGTCACTAGATCTCAGTCCCAGAGTCATTTGGTGGAAGTTGGACTCATTGCCAGCAATTCTGTAGGAACTGATCTTATGTAAGAGCTTGGCTTGTGCATGACAGAACAAGGTTGAAGGAATACAGCTACTAGCCAGTTTGGAGTGTTATATTTAGGCATGTATTGTGACCCTAAATACATTATTAAGTCTTTTAGAACCTCAGTGTTATTATCTGTAGATTAGGTGCAGTAAAACTGAATGGGTACAGTTTAAAAGTCATTACATGCCAGAAATAATTCCTAATTCACAGGACTCTTGTGATAATCATATAGCACTGCTGTAAATTACATAGTACATAGCAGATACCAAAAAAAAAAAAAAAAAAGAAAAGAAAAGAAAAGAGAAAGAAAAAAAAAGAAGTCTATCAATCATATTGGCAAATACTTTACTTCTAAGGGGACCTGAATTCATCTGTGTCATGAATGGTAAATAAGAATCTTTTCTTGGCCAGGGGATGATTCTGCTTAATGTTAGTTCTTAGCATATCTGGCAGAATGTCACAGAAACACACAATTATTCCTGGAATAAAGACTAATGCAACTAATCCTTGGATCAGCAAGAATGATTTTTATGTACAAATAATACTAAATGAAGATCAGAGCCATCCCTAAAATATGTGATTTTATAGCTTGAAGCACAACATATAATACAGGCAAAATGTCATAAAGTCTAGGCTGCTCATTTTCGATAAATATTTGCATAAATATCTTTTATCTGTAGAATCACAAACCAGGGAAGGGATTTCTTGTGACTTATCCTTGATCCCTCTTTGTCCAGTTTTAGATCTGGATGGACTGATCAACTCCTCTGCTAGAAGGGTAATGATGGAAAGGCAAGTTTTACTGTGTTTTCACCACAAATCTAGTAGCTGAAAATACAATGTCATAACAGTGATTCTGCTTGGGGATATTAACTCTGTGGGTTCAGTGATAATAAAATACTGACTTCCCCTGAGAGAACTAAATTCATTACACTGCGTTATCAGCATTCCTCTATTGAAAGTATCCTTTGATTGCTGACTCCATCAGAACCCTGGGCACTCAGTTTGCTAAATTGTCATTTATTTCCCTACATGGATAGAAGGATAGGCAATAATCCTTTGGATGATTGAAAGAACTCTGAAAATCCAGAGTACCCAATGAGCTAGAAAGTTTGGTGTTCCTATTTATTCTTGCCCCGCTTTTTGCTGCTTGCTTGCAGAAATGAGAGTCTAAAACTTTCAAATTGATTTACCAACCATTGGTAGGTGGTTGGTGATGAAGAAAGAAGTTGTGGCTCAGCTTTAGAGTTTTCTACTAGATATTCATTTACCACCCTCCCCAGAACATACCATTCTTTTCCTCATGCCAACTAAGTAGCATCATTTAACCTGTGAGGGCAGACTGATAGACTGAATGAGCCATTAGGGGACACTGAGTGATATGATGCTTCCATGGGATGCTGCCTTGCTTAGCAGGAAATGGCCCCCAATGTGCATAAACAGGCACCTCAAACAGAATATGGATAATTGTCTGACTTAATAGGATATTCATTAAGCAGACTGGTAGCATAATGTAGCTTTAGTGAGTCCCAGTCCTGCCCATTCTCTGGTTCTGTGGAGATGTTAATCATGCTGCTCCTGGCTCAGCGCTGAAGCTGATGATGTCACCAATTTTGCAGCAAGCCCTTTGTCTGAGTGACTGCAGCACAGCTGCAGAACAGAGCACCAGATACTGAATGTGTTAATGGGGAAAGGTGCTTTTCCCACTTCTTCCTTCCAGGATGATGTTGTCCCTGAGTGCTTTGTGTCAGTGTATGTTTCGATGGATAGTCTTGTTGCAGTGTTTCTCGGTAATAATGGGAAGGGCATTATTGGGAGTACAATAGCTCTCAAAACCCATGCCAGGATTTGGACCAGCAACATTGGGCTGCTGAGGTTTCTACGCTTTTGTGTGTATGCATGTGTTTGTGTGTGTGTGTGTGTGTGTGTGTGTGTGTGTGTGTGTGTTGGTTACAATCTTGTTTTCATTTAGATGCTGTAACTGGATAGATTGTGTAAATAGTAGGCAGATTTATATGCATACATGAATATAAAATATAAGGTACATATAATAACTGTACAGGTTTGTTTGTTTGTTTTTTTTTTTTGCCTCATACTTGTCATGCAGAAGGAAAAAAGTATGATGGTTAACTGTGGGAATGTGGTCCATAGAGTCAGACCAGTTCGGAGCTATGTTTTAGTCCTTCCAATTATTAGAAGTTGATTTGGGAAAGGTACTCATTCTGAACATTTCCCCCCATGTTATGAAGATCATAACAGTAGGAATGTGTAGACGAGATAATTCTTATCAATGTCTTGATGTGTAACAAACAGTAACTCTTTCATAAGTACCATTTTTCTTACCAATTGACTTACTGATTTGATTGAAGTCTCTCAGTCATCTTTCTGGGGTAGGTACGATTGCTATTTTTGCTTTGAGGGTGGAGAACCAGGGGAGTGTGCATATGTGGTCTTACTGAAATCTCACAGATATTGTTGTTTGAGCTGGATTTGGCTTCTGGATTATAAATAACAGAGCTGTTACCTTAAGGACACCTCAGTTATGGAACTAGGAAACTTAAATATGAATTTCCCAACATAAACGGTTTCCCTCCATAGCTTATGGATTAGAATCATCCAAAAAAAAAAAAAAACTTATAACAGAACACTGGTTGTCTCTCAGGGAAAGAGACGGATGGGTACTTACTGCAAGAAGAGTGAAGGAATTTGGTCTGTTATGATGAGGCTTTTTGCATTACATCTCTTTGTACATTTGTCAAAATTCATCAAATGATGTAATTTTTGCATTTCACTGTGTGTAAAAGTCACCTAGCAAAACGGACTTCAAACATGAATTCTGACTGATGATACACCTGCAGACGTTTTGAAGGATGAAGCGTATTTGTTGGAGTTCTGTGTTTTAGTGTATCAAAAATAAGACACATTGTTAAGGTGGTAAGCAAAACAATACAGAAAATGTTAATTGTAGAAATCAGTGAAGCATGTTTCACTCTGTTTTAAGATTTTCATAAAGCATTCAAAGAAGAAATTAGAATGACCTTGGACGCGTGTTGCTTTTTCATTTTGTTTTGTTTTAACATTAGTGCCTGAGCATCCCTCTGAATTTTAGAGTAAATACCTGTACAATTCTTCTGTTTCCCCTTTTCTTGGTTTTTGCATTCTTTGAAGCCCTCAGGTGACTCTAACACATACTGAAGGTTGAAAACAACTGCTATGGTAAGTCTAGTCTTGGTATGTAGAATTGCCAATAAATGAAAAACCTTAGGCCTGTGCAACAAATTCTGGACATTCAAAGCCAGTTTCTAATCAGTGCCCCTGGGCTCCAAACAGGGAACTGGCAGAAAGAGTCCAGAAAGATCTAATAGCTTTCTAACTCTAATGAGAAATATACATATGACTGCTCCATTCCATACCCTAAAGGATTATTCAGCCAAAAATATTAGTAGAGCCAAAATTGAGAAACACTGCTATAAACCTGTATCTCTCCAACTGAAAAGTCCATAACAGCTACACATAAATTTTGTTACAACATTTATTTAATTCAGGAAATTTTGAGGAGAAGTATAAGAGTTGCCCTTTCTGACTAGCAATTAAGTGATGCCCATGTTGTTAATCTACAGATCTATACATTGAGGATCCAGGACCTATATCTATCATCTTTATATTTCTAACAAACTATGCCTATCTGGAATCCTTCTCTTTTGGATATACACTAGGACTCTGAGAAGCAAGGGGGTTATTAAATGGAAGAAAATATATTAATGTGTTTCTTGTCATTCGTGGGGTCATTAAAGTCTGGAACCAAATACTAATATCAATGAGAATTTAAGGTATTGAGCCTAGCTAAATAGAGAGATATTTGGTCCTGGGGGTATGTCTTGTGGAGATACAATGGCATTTTAAAGCAGAGTTTTTCATAAAGTGTAGATGTGTCCAGACTAGTTTAATGTAAAGCAGTCTTATGTAGTTTCATATGCTTGTTTCCCTGTACAATGCCTGGCTCATAATAAATGCCTGAGGCACTCTTGTTGAACCAATTACAAAGAGAATGCTACAGGAGTAAACACAGGCCTCCAGGGAAGCAAGGGCACTGTTATAGGTGTGGGAAACAAAGAAAAGGATGCACTTCAGTGACCCCCCCACACACACTTGAAACAATAGCGCTGAAATGGAGACATCCCTGGGAGTGCAAGTTTTTCCTGAACCCTTGGATAAGAATAGGAATAATTAAAATAGTTACAAGACTTTTGTCTTCCATGTTGTAAATTAGAGAAATGCACAGCAGGGTGAGTTGAGGGTAGGGAATACTTTATCTGTTCTCATTCTTTTGGGAATAAGGCATAAAACCAAGACTCGCGGAGAAGGAACTGGGCTGTTGATGAGAGGTATAATCTAGTAATGCTGCCTTGTTTCCTCTGCTTTCAGTGCCTTTTACCAGATACTTTTCACTTTTGGAAATGCATGCTAATAGATATGATTTCTGTTTAGCAGCTGGAGGAACATCTTTGTTTCTCTTTAGCTATGTCGTAAGTATGTCATGGTACCCAAAAGTAACTTGTTTGGGACCATTTTCCTCAGTGTAGATTTTCTAATGGTTTGTAATAAAATGGGTGAGTTTGAGGCTGAAGGTTTTTTGCCTTAATGGTAGAGCACATACTTATCATGTATGAGGCTGTGTGTTTAATACCCTGAAATTGAATTGACTCATTAATTAAACATATAAATCGTACTTAGCATGTATGAGGCTGTGTGTCTAATACCCAGAAATCAAATTAACTTATTAATAAAACATATAAATTACCATGGACAGAGAAAGTTAATTGATTGTCTTTTTTTTTTAATTGAGATTTTAAATGGTAAGGGACAAGAGATATTTTTTGTGTGTGTGGAGCAAGAAGCTCATCCTAAAATTGATTGCTGCGATTGTTGCACAAATTTATGAGCTCATTAGAATGGACTGAGTTGTACACTTTAAGTGAATTGCACAATAAATGAAATATAGTTAATAGAGCTCTTATATATGAATATGTGAGTTAAACTAGGAAATACAGATGAATTGAATGGGTAACTGAAGGGACTCTGAAGTCCCACATGGTAGGGGAGAAGAGTTGATTCTACAAACAGGAAGGTAAACACTGATACAAGTAAAATATACATACTTAATTTTTCAACCTTCCACAAACCAACTTCTATTCTTTAAAACCTAATTGACAATAATCCCAACTAGTGACACATATTCCAAAATTGGATTTTTGCTTGGAAAAATAGATAGGAAATGCTGAGTACAGTGAACAAAGAAAGCCAGACATCCTACAATAGAAAAATAGCATTGTTAATAAAGAATAGAATTAGATGCTATCTCAGGGTTTTGGAAGTTCTTCCATTTAGATTGGTCCACTCAAATCACTATTGTTTTCTACAAAGACCTACAGTACCCAAATTGCCTCTCGTCTCTTTAGTCTCATGTCCAAAGACTCCAAAGCCAGGGGTGAGTCTCTCTGTCTGTCCACATGTAGCTTCCCATGAAGCCACTGAAAGTTCATGTAGTTAGCATGACGAAATGGGAGCACAGACAGCAGGTTCAATTCGACAGGGTATTTAAAATATGAAAATGGTAGAATTTAGGACTCCCAAATCGCATTTTTAATAATGAGCTAATGCTAGTTGGATATAAAAGTAGCATGTTTTCAACCATGGTAGAAAATATTTCCTCTCTCCATTTTGTAATTTGTAATACCTTGGAAAGAAAACAGTAACATATTTAGCTACCACCACAAATTTAATATTTGTATCTTGTGATGAATAAAAGTCTCCAAGGAGTAAGTTATGATGGTTTGGCCAACCTGCATAAAGAAAGACATGCCATTAAGAGAAGTAGATGGAAAAAATAAGACAGCAGGGGTTTAAAAGAACAAACAAAAAAATTCTGCTTGATTTTGCTCTAGGTTTTTCTTGTGTGCATAGCCAGTGATTTCTGGATGTAAAAACACAAACTGAGACAGGCTTTCACAGAGATCCACAATAATAACTGTGATTGCCAGGAACCGCTGAGCATACTGTTATATAGCACATTGTCCAAAATTTGTCACTTCTTTAGATTTTCCCTAATGCCAGAGACATGCAGGACAAAGGAAAACTATAGAAGACAAAGGGAGTGGGCATGTGGCAGAGTTATTACATATTGTGCTTCACAGCAAAGCATTGTCTCGCCTGAATGCCAACTGGAAATAGTCCAGCATTTGGCCAGTGACTGACCCTACATACAATAAAGTCCCGATTTTCAAGAAACCATTGTGGAAGCTTCACTGCCTGAACTTGTCTTGCTTTTCAGAGGAACATGGGTTGTTTACAAGGCATAATGATATCCTGCAACACTCCCTTTTCTGCTAGGAAGAGATTTTTATCAACTCTTTAGATTTCACACCAGGGTCAGTCTCTCTTGGCTCAATTTCACAATGTCTGTAGACTTCAAATAACCAGGGAACATCTTGTCAGGAAAAGGCCAGATGGGCAGACAGGGAAACAATCCAGCCCCTGAGGAAATTAAATATTCAACATATCCCTGCTCTCCCACGGTGCTGGTACATGAGCCAGTCAGCCAGCCAGCCAGACATACATGTAGACAGACATTCAAGCTACCTCAGACCTGGGGAATCCAGGGCAGGGGCTCACTGGGGGAGTTTGGGGAGCCAGCAATTCAAATTCCCATGCTGTAAGCTCACACAATGAAATCTGATAACCACCCTCCCTGTGCTCTGGAAATGAACTCAGCCCTCTCCCTGAACTGGGAGTCTGAGCCACAGAATCTGACAGTACAATTCTCCCTCTCTACACCTTCTGGGAGGAGAGGCAAAGTGAGACCGTGAGGACAGAAGAGCGGATAAGGGATGCATGGTCTATTTCAGTATTCAAAATAAGGGGTGTTGTCACTGCTTTTACATTTTATGTTCCTGAGCAATTTCTCTGGGTGTTCTGCCATGAAGAGATTTTAGACTATAAAATTCCAGAGTCATATTTGCACCCCCAACACCTAGGGCACTTTTGGATGTGCAGTAGTGTTAAACATTTCCTTGAAGAGCAGGCTGAACATCTGGCAGTGAGCTCCCCAGCCCTTATTGGATTTCTTGATTACTAGCCTTACTCTTTGACCCATGATCTGAACATTAGTCCACAGATGTCAGGGGAAGACACTTGGGGCTTACTGTTTAATTGCTTTGGTACTGAGGAACCAGAGTGCACTACGAGATTATGAAATCCCAAACCAACTGATTTAGAGAAGGAACTGTCAGGAAGCATTTGTCAAATTTAGGATGAATATATATATATATATATATATATATATATATATATATGTATATGTATATATATATGTATATATTCATATATATATATGGATCTGAGGGCAAATGAAAGATACTATATTGGCATTATATTTGAAAACATGGGCTAGATTGTGAAGATTCATACAATGACATTATACTAATTATACATTGAATCAATAACTCTTGACCAGGACTTATTTTGTTCAACCAATGAAATATCATAGTGTTCTCAGACATTATTGATTACCTTGATTGTGAAGACATTACTGGAATATAAGAGAGGCCTGAGATGCTGATCAACACCCTACAGTGGTTTGTGCTGCTGCCCACAGCACAAAAGTAGCTGACCCAAACTGTCAATCAAAGAAGCAAGATTCAAATTATAAATGACAATTATAAAAATTAAAAAAAAAACAAGATTAGAAAAATAACATGCAGTAGTAACATCAGTGGATATGTCTACATGGCAAAATTATGCATACTTTTTACCTTTTATCTGGCTTACAAAGTTTCTAATATAATTAGATTGTCTTTAAATAAAAAAAACCAGTTACATGAGTAATATGTGAATGTACATCCTGATTATTAAGTGTTGCACGTAAGATTGAAAAATTTTTCCACTTCTGTTCACTTCTCAGAGGAACCAGAATTGTGGTTTTGGCCTCTAAGAGGTTAATCTGCATGTTTACACATATGTTATCTGCAGCTATATAGGAAGTAAGTAGAATTTTTGCCAATTTTTAAGAGCTACATTGTATGTGCCTCCCTGGATATACTTGCAAAGGCATCCTAAAGTGCAGATGGGAATGCCAAATTACTGGGCTATAAAAAAAGCATATTTAAAATTTTGTTAGCTAATTATCTTCCAAATCACCCCATAATTTTAATTTTCTGACATCCTCACCAGCACTAGATGCTTATCTACCTTGTCTATGATTTGCCAATCAGACAGATTAAAAATAGCATCTTGTTTTTTGTTTTTATTTGCATTTTCTTGTCACTGTCAGAACTGAGCTCTTCCTTGTATGGAACCTGTCTCTCCTATGAATAGTGGTACTCACCTGTTTTGCTTACATTTGTTTTGTAATCACTTTCTTAATCTTTATGTACCAAAGAAGGCAGGAGCAGGTTTGCAAAGAAAACACCGAAGGTGGTCTACCCCTAATCTCCCTAGGTAATTCCTTCCTAGGTAATCTCAAACCAAAGTGACTCTTTCTTGCCATTACTAAGAGCCCAAACAAAGCAGCTATAGTATGAACCAAAATATGTAGGCGATTCCTGCCACTTTTGCCTGCTTCTCTGGACTGAGCCTTTGCTGGGCCAGCATCTCAACACAGAGCAGCCAGCAGTTACTGCCAGTCAGATTCGCTTCACCCACATACAAATGTGTTATGTGGTAAAGCATAAAAGACCATGAAAAGCAGTGTGTGAACTGGATGGTATCTGTGGCCCGTGCAAATGGCAATTAGGACCATTAAATTTCACTTAATCTTCATTATGAACATCTGTTGTCTAGCATGCATGAGAAAGCCAAAGATGGGGTTGGGAGATCGTGACCTCTACAAATAGTTTTATGTACTAGTTTTTCACAATGTTAGACATTAAACTGAAAGAGTTATGGCACATGGAATATATAATATATAATAAGTAGTGGCCAAAGAATAAAACTAGATGTAAAGTTTGTCCAGGACACTAGCATGAACCAGGTGTACATGCCTGTAATCCTAGCAGGTATCTAGAGGTAGAGGCAGGAATATCAGGAGCACAAAGTCATTTTTGGCTCCATAATAAATACTAGGCAAAGTGGGCTATATGAGAACCTTATGACAGATAGATAGATAGATAGATAGATAGATAGATAGATAATTACCATAATTTTAAAGCTAGTGGGTTTGTAGGTTGTGCCCCTTGTGGGAAAGCTTCAAAGAGTCAACCAAAACTTATCTTTGAGATTGGCTATGTCTGAATTGGAACATATCAAATCTAGCTTTTCTGGTCCCCACCATCCTTTTGGTTTATCCCATCCCTCACATCTTCCTAGTCAATGCCCTTAGAGCTGTGCTATCTGCCACAGAACTGTGGATTTGAAGCATTTCAGACCTTTCCAAACTTGCTAGCTATCCACCCCCTTTTCTATCTACTTACATTCCCAGTTTTGCCTTTGTTCCACTGTGGAGATCAGAAGTGTCCATACTAGGTCCACAAGCAATGCTGGAGAAGGGCAGGGCTTCCTACATTTTAGCTGGAGCATAAACAGGTTAGGCTTTTTCCTGACTGTCTACTCCTATGCTGATACTCTGCCTTCCTAATCAAACAAGGGTTCCATTGGGGGGTAGATGAGTAGGCAAATGGTCCTCTTATTATATGTACCAAACAGCTCACTTTGATAACCTTATTGGTTTTAGCTTTACATTGATTTGATAGAGTTTGGCCACTTACCATATTTTGCCAACTGTCTGTCAGCAACATGGACACATGGAACACATTGTTTTGGTTCTCCAACAAATTCCCTCCACTCATCACAAATGTCTCTACCATGCTAACAGCTAACTAATATTTGGTTAATAAATAATTTAAGTAAATGTCTGTGGCACTGAGATTCTGTGAACAGAGGAAAGCTAGACACTGGGGCAGGGGAATTGTGAAAATGTATATTTTGAGGAGTGGAGTGACTCACCATCTCTACTCTCAGTAGAGAGAACACATCTCATTCTGTGACTCCGCACTCCAGCCTTGAGTAAGGTTGTCCACAGGCACAATCCTTGTTCAACACTGACAATAGTACCTAAGGTGGTTGAGAATGGCTGAAGGTGAAGGCTTCCTTTAACAGTTTACTATGTCCCTAGTATTGCAAATCCACTATCTTCTATAGGACAGGCTTCCATTAGCAGGTACAAATCCATCTTGCTCCTTGGAGCCTAAGGAAACTATAAGCAACTTGGGAAGCTGGAATGATAGGGGATGTGAATGACTTGGGGAACACATTTTTATTACATTTGAAACTCAGACATACTAGTACATTTATTGGGTCATAAATGTACTGGGAATCTGCCAGGACATCACTGCTCTGACTCTCAATGCAAATGACATGGAAGGTGGGGGAGGAACAGGGCATGTAGAGAAACTGGAAATAGGATGGTTAGTGTTCTCAAGGAACTTGACTGAAACTGTAGTGATTACTCTTTCTTAACTCATTCAATCGTTTGTTTTCACTTATTTTTCCAACCTTGATCTCCACCCCCATCACAGTTTTTCTATGAATTTCTTAATTATTTTCCTGAATTCTTGCAAGGTCTTATTGCTGCTGTTAACAGCACAAATGGTATTCTAACCAGTTGTGCAGTCTCTCACACATGGCTCAAGTTCTGATGTGCAGGAACAAGAGCCAAAACCTCCAATGCTTTAACCGTATCAGCTCCACAGTTGCCACTAATCAGAATAGTGCTTCTTCCCAGAGCCAGCGATTTGCAGTGAGACCATGCTAATCTCATAAACTCAGGAGCTGGATAAAGCAGTTGGCTTGAGTATCACTAATTTCATGCTTCTGTTTGCCATCACTCACTGAGGGACAAGAACAAGTCAGCTATGATAAGGGAAAACTTTGCCCCAGCTTTGTGCATTGGAGCAGTAAAGTTTACCATAAATGAAATGCATCAGTGATTTAAAGCCAGTTTCAGAGGAAACACAGAGTTACAAATGAGTCTGTGATGGAAGATAACTTGTTTACATGCTTAGTTGGCTATTTAGATTGCTCATTTTTTCACAGTTTACAAGGAGATAGTTCCCAACAGACCTGAAGATTACGTTCATAAAACCAGTTTAGGAGTTTAATGCAATTGATGAAATTAAACTTCAAATGTACAGAAAGAGTGATTATTTCTCTTTCTAGAAGCATGAAATATTTTAGGGTATAAGAGTAAATTTTATAGGGCCATCTATTCTCACCTCCCATGTAAAACAAAAACTTCCTTAAGCACAACCATTTATAAGCACAGGAAACTATTATTCTTTATTATCTTTTAAACACACACACATGAATATCAAATTTTGGAAATTCTAATATACACATAAAGAGTTACAGAAATATATCTTCTTAAATAAGGTCTTGTAACCCAGTATTCTATGATATACTTAATGTTCACTTACAATCTCTTCTGAAAATTTTTTTCTCCACTAGTTCTAGGCTACCTTTCAAGTGCTCAACAGAACAATGCAAATCCTTTTTCACAGGATCACCAATCAGATATTTGGGTATGCTTAAAATGGTTAGTTTCTAAGCCCCATCTTCTGTTTTCCAGAAGAAGCAACCTTAAATACATGGTACGAATCCTCACATTGTTTTCCACTTTAGTCATCTTTTCCTAGGCATGCTCATTTTTTTGTGAGTGTCCCTCCCAACGTACAGTGTCTGAGGAGAAGGAAATTCAGATATTGCCTAACTATTGGGGGCTATATAGAAATTAATTTTATATATTTGCACACAAGACTATGATGCTAGATTAAAATGCTTCCAATTATTATATATTGCAATAGAATACTTTAAAAATGAGATCTTAGCAAGAATCTCTGTTCTTAAACTTATTAACAGTAAGATTTCTGTCATTGAAATGAAAAATAAAAAGATGAGAAATTACAGAATCTGCCTCCTTGTCCCACAAAGCAGTCTAAAAGGAATCGTCTGAATCTGGAAAACATCTTCAGAGTGTTCCAGATCTTCACAGCCAGCCCCAGAGAGGCACAGTAACATTCCCAAGCATCACTGTTACTTATTAGAATAGATGGACATAAGTTTGGCTTTCTTCCTTGCATTTCAGAGTCCCTTCCACTATGTTGTTCCACCCCCAATTCTTAATATCTCACTTTGGTGATTCTTGATAACATGAGGATAAGTTAGTTCCCAAAGGATTCTGCTAGTAATCATTTTAATTCATCTTACAGAACTGAATTTTGAACACATAAATGTGGAAATTTAAGTGTATTAAATGCAGTCCAGAATTTAGAGAGACGGAAAAACATCTTTTACTTTGCTCCATCTGTTCTGTCTTTGTAAAACTTCTAAGTCTTGATTTTTTCATCTAACATCAGTAATTCGATTAGTTTATTTATTTTTTGGCAGCACTGTTCAATTACAGTTAATTCGTTGTACTAAAATTCTTTGCTTTGCCCACAAATATATAATCGAGATATGATTTCTAAAACTGTAGTCTCATACTTCACAGCATTTCTTCTTTACCTAAGAAACTCTTCCTCAACTTTTGAAGATTGCTTCCAATGTCACTTTCCTTGTGAAGTATATCTAAGCTAAGAGTTTCCAGTCTTGGAATAGAACACAAACTCCCATTTGTATACTAGCACAGAAATATAACACCAAAGAAAACTTCCTCTACTGTACTGTAAATTCTTTAAGTGTCCTCTCCACTCTGAGCCTATGAAGCAAATAGAATGTTCAGAAAACCTTTGACATGGGATAGGAACTTAGTGGCCAGGAATGAAGTAAAGGGGAGGTATTTTTCTAGAACATAGTCAGTAATTAAAATATATTTCTCAATGGACTTTCCTCCCACAACTAGATGTCATTTTATTGAAAGAAAAGTTTGCTAGGTGTGCCTTGTCCCAGTCCTTGTTTGCATCCACAAATAATAATTTCTAATGAGTGTTAAAAGCTATGCACTAATAATACTTTTCTGTCCTTTCTGGTTATTAACATTAAGATAATTATTGATTTATATTTTCTAAGATACACTTCTTCCTTTTTGCAAAAATGAGGACACTATTTCCTTGTCTTTAGCCTTCTGGCTTCTTTTCCATTTTCCAAGAACTTTCCAGGTGGTAGTGACTCATTGAGAGAAAATGGCTTCTTTCACTTGGACCTTTCAACAGCATTGTTTGTAATGGTCAGGGGCCATGACTAGGAGAGCTGTTTCTTGGAAAAAGTCTATTTGAATTGGGCAAATCAGAGGCTGAAAGTCAGGATGGCCAATAAATGTGTTATTGACAGAGGCCTAGCTTAAAAAGAGAGCTAAGTCTAGGAAGACAGTTTTTTTTGTTGTTGTTTTGTTTTGTTTTTTCAGAATCATGGCCCAACAAGCATTTCGGAAGGCCCTCTTGTCTTCCTTCCCTTCCCATTATTCTGGCTGTATGTTCTCCTCATTGCTGTACTTTGATTCCTCTGTGCTGAACTTGGATGGCTATAGCCTCGGTACAAAAGGGACCAGAAAAATGCACAGCTGCCTTTGAGATTCCTGTTAGGTCCTAGGTCAGGAAATGTTTATGACTGAAATATTAAGAAAATGGGAAATAATTTCAAGAAATTAATAAAGTATATTAATAATCAGTATACTTAGAACATACATGTATGTTCTATATATTATATTTTTATTATATAGTTATATATAATTATATATATTATATGTATTTAAAAAGGAGGATGCATCCATTACATAGACAATAAACACAAATACCTCAAAAGTATTAATTTGCTGCAATCCTAAATATAGCATTTTTTTGAGAACCTACTATGCATTCTGCCCTGTATTCCATATTAGGAGGATACAGAGACATAATAGTAAACATGTTGCAATAATTAAAATTTTTTCTACCTTAGTAAAATAATGACAGATTTTTTTTAGAGCATTTTCTTTGACAACATTTGGAACCAATACACAAGTGAAGTTTTTAAAAGGTTATCCTCCAGTGACTGGAAAATGAAATTCATCCAAACTCTGTTGCAACTATGTGTTAGTTAAATGACCCTTGATCTACTGTAAATGTGAAGAAAACAATATTGAAAAGCCTGTAGCTTGTCTCCTGACCCAATATTGTGGGGTTGTTGGGCAGAAAATGAAATAGGGCTGGTTGTTACTGAGACTGAGAAATCGCATCATGTACGTTCAGTTTAGCTAAGGTTCTTGTCCCTTCAACACGGATCTTACCACTTATTTGGGTAAGTCCTGCAGTGAGAAACAGGCTGTGATTCTCTAAGGGGTTGATTTGCTGCTAAAAGCCTGAAAGCCAGACTCCTGATCCCAGCAGCCCATGCAAGGGGCAAATGTAAACATCACTCCTTTGCTCAAAGTGGAAAGGTTTGACTTGAGTGCCTTCCAGGCGATCACACTGGTTGCCATTTTATGAAGTCTATTTCTGTCTTGTACACATCCCTCAATTTAAATTCCTGCTGAAACTTGCCACTAGGTTGGCTTCCCTGTGTGGGAGGTAAAATCGATTTAGAGGGTAGAAAAGAAAGACCCTTTTGTGAGGGGGAGAATACAGAATTTTTACTTGGTGTCACTCTTAGGTGTCCCATGGCCTTTTCAATGGTTGTTAGAGAAACTCTTTTAGTATCGACATTAACCATAGTTCCTCAAACATTTGAATTTTTCTGAAACTTAAATGAATTTGGCTCATTAGATTGAAAGACTGTGAAGATGATCTAAAGATGGTTTCGATGCAAAAGGTAAAGAACAATCATTGCTTTTCAATATCTTTTACCAGATTTTAGATGATGTGAGATGTCATTACATCAGGTTCAGTTCTGGTCCTCCATGGGTGTCTGCATCCTGTCTAGGGGTCTGAGGTTGCTTAGACAGGACAATGACCAAACACTTCAGCATGAATGAGCTTCTCTGAATTCTGCAGCCAACTGACCCTTTCTCAGCAACCAGTCCTTTGTCATTGCCAATGCATTGCGCCTAGATCTGCTCTTGATGAGGATGAATTTAATTGAGTAAGCACACAATCTTAAAAGGCTGGAAAAGTGACTGCTTTGAGTCAAAACTTGGAATAGTCAAGCAATTTGGATGATTGCATAAACAGTGTCCAACTTTTAATTTTTGGAAGACTAAATGTAGGTTGTAGGGAAGAAAAGTTCATTGTAAAAGCAGCAAGTCAAATTAGAACAATCAGAGAAAGGGATCCTTGGAGGATAGGAACCATTTTTGTCTTTATTCTTTCATAATAGCTAGTGTTAGCTTCCTAACCGTGAGTTAAGAGTTTCCTAATAGTGATTGAAGCATCATGAGCACTAAATGAAGCTTATTCAATAAATGAACAAATTGAGAATAAATTTTTTACTCTATGATTAATTCGGAAGTATGTTGGAAATATGGTAGTCATTCAGGGTGATCCTTATCTGTAGCTATTTTATAAAATAATAGTTTTTTAAAAAAGTACTTTTAAGTAGGAAAGTCAGAAGCTCCATAGGGACAAAGAGAAATAAAGTAAATGTCTTTTGCTCATGAGTTTTCCTGGCTCATTTTGTTCCTCATTCCCTCCTCTTTCCTCCCTCCTCTAGGGTTTACTTCACGTATTGCCCTCGATGCCTGTGATTCCATGCGTGTGTTTTGTGAAGTAGCTGTAATAGCTTGGCTTACAATATTGATGGTTTTCAAGGTCTAGCCATAGGAAATACCTCTTCTTGTTCTAATCTGAAAAACAAAACTAAAAACCCACAGGTAGTCAAAGTGCATTTGCAGCATTTATCAGATAAAGAATCTGAGCTGTCTCATTTAAGTCATTTGTCCCTGCTCACACTTCAGTGTGTGACTGAACCACCCATGCTTCACAATTCTGGAAAGATCTTTGTTAGGGAAACAGCAGTTAGTTCTAGTACTGTCATAGTAATTCTTTTGGGAATTGTTAGAAGATCCTTCCTCATTCTGCTTTCCAGGCACATGAGACTGAGACTGAGACATGAAACTCAGCTAAGCTAGACATTGTCTCAACACCTACTCCCAGCTTTCTTCAAATGTTAAACAGTTGCTTACCTGGCTCTAAAGTGCTGTAGTGTAGGACACCTCTCTGCCTCTGTTTATGGTCAACTTCATGAAAGCTTTTTGAAATGTGCTGAATCATCATATTGTGTGCCCCTCCCCTTCCTGTCTGACTGTCTTGTATTAGTGATAGTTCACTGACTTGTTTCTTTCCTCGAACTGACACCTTCTTCACAGAGATTCAGGGGGAACCAGGTTCCATGTAATTACCAACCCCCAAGCCCTATTGGTCTCTCAGTGGAATGAGTAAAACAGGCTTGTAGTAAAACCATGAATCTTAGAAGGATGCCTAGACTAGAAGAGGTTCCAAAACCCAGAGCGAGGAGGGCTGAGTCATTAACCAGTAAAGCAGTTGGGAACTAGGAAATAAGCTTTTATTGGGTTTGAAGTAAGGCCAAGGGTCAAAATACATAGCAACAGACAATAGGAACATCTGTAGGGAGATGCCCTGTGAAGTGAAGTGTGGTGGATTTCGTGGCATGCACAGCTTTCACAAACTGTCAAACGGCACACCCCTAAGTTATTATGACCACAATGTCTCCAAATGTTGCTCAACGTCGCTGCTCTAGAAGTTTTAAACTTTGAAAGAGTATTGGTCTTGAGGCTTTTAGGATTCACCGTTTTCTAAATCATTCTCCAAGCAGCAATCGTGTAATAATAAGTATAGATGGCTCACACCTCATTCTTCCAAAGTGTTCTTTCACTCTGGCTCACCACTTCCATTACGGTTAATGGAACTGCCAGAATTTCCTCAGATGCCACTCAAGTGCAAATGCTAGTGTGCTTCTGCTTCTGGTCGGCAGTTTTGAAGGCTGTATGGTTTATGTCTAAATTGAAGACAACTGTGAACAATCTTTTGCTTTTTTGTAACTGCATTCTAAAGCATATGAATACACTCTATGTTCTTGTTGTTTATCTGCCATTTCTCCATTCCCCTTTCTTTCCTGCTTTCATTCAACCATATCTTTTACACTGGAAGGAAATAATCGATGAAATGACATATCCAAAGGCCAGGGAAGCAGAAGTGGGAGAGAAACCTTGGCCAGGACAGTTTAGTGACTACATGAACCATGGTTGTAAAAAAGGTTGGAAGGAATTGTCACAGCCTAGAATATAGAAGAGGTGAGAATAACATATGTAAAACAATATTAATATTGTTTAAGTGCCATTCACGCTGCTTCTCTGTTTCAACAATTCCTTCCTCCTTTCTACAATTAGTACACACATGCTCCAAGACTTCCCCTCCAGGCACACTCTCCATTATTCCGTATTCTTCACTGCTACATGACCTTGTAAGCTGAACCTAATGAGGGGGCTCTCTTTTTGATTATAGCAGTTCTTGGCCAGCTGAGCGTAGGCTAGGAGGAGCAAACTCGGAGAAATTAGGCTATCTATTCCCTGGCACCATGTCTGAGAGATTGCTAGCTATCTCTACTAAAGGTCATGACTCCTGACAGTGAGTCCTCTTCCTACAACCGACATTCCCTCCTCCTCTCTGAGTTCTGGCAGCTGCTCCTTTTTCTTTAGGTCTAAAACCAGTAATGGAGCTCACTGTTGAGGTCTCTGTGATACCGCAGTATCTTCTTGGATTTCTGTGTATTCTTTCTCCACTTCTGCAATCTGTCTTCTTTGCTAAATTCTAATTAGGGTATCCACTCTCTGTTTCTTCTTTCTTTTTTTGTTTCTTTCTTTGTTTCTTTCTTTGGTTCTTTCCTTTTTTTTACAGAAACCTTGACTGAAAATCCTATAAATCTTCTTGATTTGTTTCTCCCTTGAGGTTTTAGGGCAGGGAGAGTAAAATACAAAGTCACAAACGAGAAGATAATATGTAATGAAATGTAGCAAGTTTATCACCATTGTTATGTTCTCTGGACACACTGAGAAGAAGCTCCTAAGACAATTCTCAGAACATTAATGATAGCCTTTACCAATTGAACAGTCATAGTTTTGGGGCTACCCAAAAGCAGTCATGAGAAATATTTCAAGGCCATGACTCTCATGTCTACTCATTCCCGCAGTTAGTATCCCTGTTAAACTCCAGCAACCTGGGAGGCAATGGTCTGAGGCACACTCAGGTCTCTGCATTGCTGTAAATCAGTTTGCACTCCTTTGCTTCCCTTGGACTTAGTTTGCAGAGAATGAGCTTATATCCTTTTGCTTCCCTTGGAATGGAGTCTCAGGAAGCCTGGGAAGGGGGGTACAGTTAAGCCTCTGTGATTCCACAACAGCTGCCAGCATTCTGGCTAGAGTGTATCTGCTCATTAACTGTGTCCAACCTGGAATGTTTCATACTGTCAGAGCTAGAAGAGTCCTCAGAAATCAAGCAGTCTAGAGACTCTCAGAATCTCTAGATGGGCTTCAGGGATGTTCTTTCCAACCCTTCCCCCACCACATTCCCAGTTCTATTGAAACTTATCTGACTAGGGACACTTTCCCCTTTGGGAGAAGCCATAGCTCTTGTCAAATTCTCCAAAGGATTCATCACATGAGGAAAACATAAACCTTGACAGATCAGCATCATTACTTTACAATAGAGGAATCTAGGCCCAGAGGGCAAGCAGTGAGCCAGAGGCAAATATTAACGTTCAATGTAGCTTTCTTTTTTTAATATAGTTTTTTTTTATTAAAAAAAAACCTCTATTAGATTCTACAACTTTGCCTTTACCATGCTTTGATCACAGGAGGCAACAGAAAACTATTATATGCACTAGTTTATTGCAATCAGTCCTGCAAACACACTGGTTCATTTTTAATTCACCTTACTAAACAGAACCTGAAATTGTGTGGGCCCAGGGCCAATCTAAGAGTTTAATGGTGCCAAGGGATCAGGCAGGGTTTTTCCACCCCAGTTCTCTCTGATGAATGGAGTTCTGTCTCGTCCCTGTTTCTCTGAGCCAACTTGTCCCCAGGGCCCCATGGAAGGGCAGGTGTCAGTCCTGGGCATGGACTCAACAGCCTAACTCCAGCACCTCTGCAGCTGTTCTCATGCCTGAGAAGTTTCCAGTGAGAGCTGATATAGACCGTTGAGAAAATGGCAAAAGAAAACTGAAGAAAAAACACACCTCCGTACTGAGGGTTTCCAAGGGGCTGACATTCTCTAAGATCAGGTTATTAAATCATAAACTAGCTCTTGGTAAAATATAGTAGAATGTCTTGTTTCTTCCTGTCTCCTCTTTGTGCTTCCTGTTTCTTAAACCAGTGCTATTCCGACTCTTCCTGTCTTTTTCTACCCAGGGTTTCCCTGTCTAATGTAGCAGGGGCCTTTGGTGCATGCCTTAGGCACTCTGTGTCAGAGTGGAATAAGTTATATCAAGTTCTGGTATCAGCTGTGTCATTAACTAGAAATATGACCTCTAAAGATCACTTAACCTTGATGGGTCCCATTTTTGCTTTATGTATTAAAAGGGGCTAGGCTAATGAACCAAATGGAGGTAATGGAAGCGCAAGCCCTTAACCAATGCAAATTAGCAAAAGCTATGTAGGACAACTGTGGCCTTTCACCAAGCCAAGACAATGACTGCACAGAGTGAACAAAGGATAAATTTGAGTGTCAATATCTCAGTTGAATTCTGACTTTCCCAGATTTCAGTCTTGAGGATATTCTAGATTGGAGTAAATAGAGTCGCTGCTGGCTATTTGGCTTAAAAAGACCAGTGGGAAAAAATCAGTTGACTTTAAACACAATATATTCTGAAATTTTCTTACAGTCTTTTACTACCTAAGTAACGGTGAAAAGGCTTTCTGAGGACTTGTCACCGAGTCAAAGATCAGGACCTAATATGCTATAATGTTGGAGGGATCAGAGTGACTTAGGGATGAGTAAAGCTACCATAGAAGGGTTGAGAATTGCCAGAGAGCAGCATAGTGGGAAATGGGAATCAACTCCACAGTCAGCTTGTCAAGATTGTTTTCTAAGGCCATGGAATGGGCACAAACTAAAACTGACCACCAGCGTGAGGTAAAGCAAGGGAAATAAGAGACATGGACAGTGTTCTCAGGATGTGGTTGAAAGAGGGAGAAAAGAAAGGAAGACAATCCATGGAAGGTGTAAGGTGCTTCAAGAGAAAGGCTTTCGTTCAGAAGAGGATTGCATTGTTTTTAAGCAAGTGGTTTCAAAACCAATCCAGAAGTTGATTAAAAAAAAAAAATCCAATCTTTGTGTCTTAGAACCTTCTCCAAAGTAGGCCTCCTCAGGATTCCAAATAATTAAATTCACCCAGATATAAATTCACAATAAAATATAGTAAGCACACAAAGAAACCAATCACCATGAGAGAGAATTAAGAAACAATGTATTTAGACTTCAGATATTAGGACTATCAGACACAGCGGAAATGACTTTATTATGAATTGGTTAAAGAAATGAAATAAAGTTTCCAGGTGGAAGAAGGTCGTGAGAAGGCAAAGTGCTCAGGGAAGCCTTTATTCACCTGATGACCATTAATGCTGGGGCGTTAAGAGGAGGCTAGAAAGTGAAATCGGATTTGACAACATGCAAGTAGTTGTTGATCTTGGCAAGAGCAGCCCTGCTGGAGCCGGCTGTATGGATTCCTGATTGCATTGGGGTGGAAGGAAAATTACTGGTGGGGAAAAGAATACAGCATGGACTAAATACAAAAAAGCATTCAATTTAATTTTTATTAGCAAGAGTCATGGAGCAAATATTACAATATATTCATGTGAATATTCAATGTTCTTTGCCACATTCAACTCCTATGACCATATTTTCTTTCCTCTCAACCTTCTTTACTAAGCACTTTCTTTTTCCCAAATAGTCTTCCTCCTAGAAAGCTTTCAAAAAAACAGGGGGAAAAAATCACAGCATTGTAGAAATACAAGTCTCATTGTTTTTATTTCCTCAAAGACTTTAGGGAAGTGCAGATATTGAATAAAAAGATTTGTGCCAAAAAAAAAAAAAAGGCACTGTGGAATTAAGAAGCTGCTTGCCTTGCCCTCCCCCAATATTGTTATTAAAAACCCACAAGCAAAATTTAAAGATAACCCCAAGAAAAAAAGAATTTGATAAGAAAGGGATCATCTAGAAACATTGCATAGCTTATGAAACCAAGTCGGGGTCAGCCCCTGACTGGAGTCAGTCCAGAGCTGGCAGGCAGCAAATGTTCCAAATGAAAGTGGCAGTAACTTCTAGAAAGCTTCACTGGTAATATTTACTGAATCTTTCATTAACTCACGTTGCAAAGCTTGCCAGCCACACTCCGTGGCCGGGGCACATTGTTGGCAAGACTGGGAGATCAATGTGGTTTGTCTGCTTTACCACAGAGGTTCCCTTTTCCTGACCACTGGGGCTAGTCCTCCCTATAGATATGCTGACATTCTTTACCCTTCCCTTCACCCTGAATTCTACCAGGAGGCAATTAATTGGATGTTTTGTCAGCAAAGCAGGTTAGCATACAGATTTGGGCAATTATGCTGTGCAGTGTTTTGAGAGGGGTAAAATCGATTACTGTAGCCAATAAGAGGTAGCTCTGTTAAGAAAATGGCATACTCCTGCCTCTTGCCCTTTGGTTCCATAGCTACCTCTACCTAGACCACCTCCTGTTTCCATCAACCTGTATCCTGTCTGTGCTTCAAGACTGAGTTTGTGAGTTGTCTTCCCTGTCAAGTCTTCCTCAGCTCTCTGCATAAGACATTCTGTGGACATATATGCACTCATGGGCTTCATAAACACATTTTCTTCCAGCTTCTCATGTACTCTGAGCATGTTTGTTGTCCCCATCCCCCACTATCCCAGCGAGTTTCACTTTTACTTTCATGTCATGTAAATGATTGTGGGAGGCCAAAGGGATCTTCATTTTTGTTGTTTCCTTTGTCTTCTGTGCTTCCTCTTACTCTTTGTGCCTCTACAGCAGTGCTAACAACAGCCTGCGTTGTATTCTCATTATTTGTGTAGTTCACACATGCTTATTACATTGTCAGTTGTGAAGGCAGGAACCTTTTATTGTTTGTCTCTCTATTTCTCACATACTTCCTTTGCCTGAGAATGTGCTTAATGATCAATATGGAGGAGCTGAGCTTTCACTAAAAATATTACACATGCCAAAAGGGAGTCTCAGAGATTTGTAAATCTTCCTGACGAACATTTCTTTCTGAAGAATTAGGTAAGTGAATTATAGAATATAACGACAGCAGGCACATGCAAGAATAGCCATTATCTGTAATATATAGGCAGGGAATCTAATCAACCCTAAATCAAGTCACACAGAGAATTTTCCATTTACAGCTAATAAACTCAAACAGCTTCCACACGGTGATTTGTTACCTCCATTTCTCCACTTGTCCTTCGACATTTAAGATACTGGACCATCCAAATAATATATTGTTCATGCTAATGTCCAGCTATGCTACCCTCCCTCTCCCTACACCCGCTTTTCTTTTAAAGCAAGAGCAGTGAGGTAATGGTGCAATGATAATATGAGTTATTTTATTGATTTTTGTGCTGGTGGTTGATAGGTGTCATGCTTACGTACTCTCTCCTTGAGAGAGCTTAGACTTGAGCTGATGTCAGCAAGACCTTTATCCTTTGAGGATGCTGTGATGTCACAATGAGTACTCTGTTACCACACTTCTTATCACATTCTTCTAAAATGGTGGAAAATAACAGTGATGCATTTTAAGTGTGAGCCAAGGGGGACTTGGTGTCACAGTGTCACCAGGAAAATTTAAAAAGCAGGCCTCAGTTATTTCATTTGAGATTTGTTTGTTATACCCCATTATTATTGTCCTTTTCTTTTATTCTTTCCTTCTTTCTCTTTTTCTTAAAGTTCTTCCTTCTCTTTGTCCCTCTCTTCTACCACATACTCGGTGTTTACTAATGGGCAATGATTTTTCATGGATTAAAAATATAGTAAACAATGAAACTTTTTTTTTTCAACATGACAGACTAATGAATATTCAACATGAAACAAGACTGGAGTCTCCTGTCTAGAGTTTTAGGGAGTCATGTTCGCCCGAGCAATTGAATTATTTTGTTCAGAATTGAAGCGGGATGCCTGAGCACTAGTCCCAACTCTTTCACAAGCCAACTGTGTACCTTTGGGAAGCTTTGATTCTTTGTGTTTTGAGATCCTCATTTTTAGAGATGGAAAATGTTCTATTTTCTCATCATATAACAAAGACGGGGGCTGCTGTGTCTCAACATTGAGAGTATTTTTGAAAAACTGTATACACACACACACACACACACACACACACACACACACACACAAGATGTGTTTGTCTATATTTTGAAGCCAGTAAAATAGGGAACAGGATCACACAGGAAACCTGATGCTGAACAGCTGTATTGCAACATGAATGTGTCTGAAGCCAGAACACCATTGTGAGTTTGTCAAAAACATAGGGAACATTGCCTTTCTTATAAGATCCCCAAAGGGAGGGCTAGCCAAAAGCTTTTTGCTAAGCCTGAGAGAAGGGGGAAAGCCATGAACTTGGTGGAGAATGGAGTTGTTGTAACAGCAAGTACTCTAGAAATCTGTACTGCTTTGTTATCCCAGAATAAGATATCATGGCATGTAACTGGGAAGAAAAAAAATCATCTATTCAATATTATATTTTTAACAATTAAGATAGCTCTGTGAAAGTCAATGTCTGAATTTGTAGACATTTATCATTTCTTATTCTTAGGTTTGTGATTTACTTACTTTTCAAAGTCTCTGATTGTTCATGTTTGTTCCTATCCACAACTGATTCTCTTTCTACTTTTCATTTTATATCCATTAAAATTCTTTTAATCTTTCTGCTTCTTCTCTTCTTCTTAAGAAGTCTAATCAGAGACAACCGAGGCTAAATTCTTTTTTTTAAACTTCTTTTTGTGTTTTCAAGATTTATTTTATTTATTTTATTTATATGAGTACACTGTCACTCTCTTCAGACACACTAGGAGAGGGCATCAGATCCGATTACAGACAGTTCTGAGTCACCATGTGGTTGCTGGGAATTGAACTCAGGACCTCTGGAAGAGCAGTCAGTGCTCTTAACCACTGAACCAACTCTCCAGTCCCAGCTAAATTCTTAGTAGGCCATAAACTCTTAACCAGAATCCACAAGGAAATTCAGAGGGAGGGATGGGCTTGGTCTTTTGTCCAGTGGCAGGCACTAGGTAAGTGTCCCTGAAAGCACAATCAGGTCTTGAAAGAAAATGCTAATTCCTGGAGATAACCAGAGAAGTTTAAGGGTGAGACATTCCTCACTCATGAACAAAAATGAAGTAGCCTCAATCAAGAAAACAATGCAGATCCATTTGGTATATAAAAGTTAAAAGCTCCAGATTGTATTGAGCCAGTGGCCAAGGACATTGACAGGAGATTTAGAGTAGAACTCAAAGCATTTAACTGACCTCCTCTTTTGGAACTGATTCCCAGACCACATGAAGAATATCCATTGAACTAACCTTGTCAGCCAGAGATTGGGTCACTTGAATATGATTTTTAATCAATAGCTTCCTCGACACCTCTATGTTCTCTTGTCCTTGAACTAAGTTGAATGTTTCAATATGTATCACGCCATCAGACTGTGATCTCTGTGATATATCTGTGAGTCTTATTCTTCTGTCTCCCAGTTTCCACAATCTACGTAGGTGTCCATATTACTGGATGGTTAAAGGCACATTGTTTGCTTAGATGTATCACTTTTTACCTGGACTACTTCTGACTCTCAGGTTTCTCATCTCTAAAATAGTGAATACAATAGTGTTTTCTGAGTCTGAAATGAGAAAGATTTGAAAGCACTCTGGCCAATCTAAGTCCTATCTCAGAGTAAGCATTTAATCAATAGTAGCTCTAATTGGTATTATATGACTGTGTAGTAAATTAATGAAGGATAGATACTGTGGCTGCAAAAGGACACGGGTGTGTTTGATGAAGATGCGGCTCATAATTAGGATAAAGCTTAATCCCAATGACCCTGGCAGCCCGCCAATCTCCCTTCCTTCCAGTGGCATCTCATGGATGATTGGGAAGCTTAACCAGTAAGAGGTAATGTTTAAACATCTCTGTCTTTGTGTAAGGCTTGTAATCATCTTGGGTAGGGAAACAAGAGATTGAAGAGATCTTGGGTAGGGGATAATGTTATTAATAAAAACAAAAAGGAGCACACATGGAGGGACCCATGGGTCCAGCCACATATGTAGCAGAGGATGGCTTTGTAGGGCATCAATGGGAGGAGAGGTCCTTGGTCCTATGAAGACTTGATAGATGCCGAAGTGTGGGGGAGTTCAAGGGCAGGGAGGGAAGGGTGGAGGAGCACCCTCATATAAGCAGGGGGAGGGGGAATGGGATGGGGGTTTCCGGGAGGGGGGAACTGGGAAAGGGGATAACATTTGAAATGTAAATAAAGAAAATATCCAATAAAAAATTAAAAAACAACAACAAAAAATGCAACATACTGCTTTGTGCACATAGCAAGCTGTTGTTAGTTTGTGAGGTCTGTGTCTTTGGAAAGCCATTTCCTGGCAGCTTGAGTGAGAGTCTTTGAACAATTAGAGGCTTTGAACACTTACAAGCTAAGAAGTTGGATGTGCATGGTTTTGACTCCATGGTTTCTCTTGGGGTTTGCCTGATGTGCTGGACTGATTATTAAATATAATTAGGAAAGCTGAGAAGTGTGCAGCTACAGGAATCAGGATACTTTCCCAGGCACCCTCACTTCTCTGTTCAGAAGGGAGCTCTGGGGCTGTCTCCACTGTAAAACAATCAAACCAAAGTAGCAATGAATATCACCACTCAAAAGCAAGAGTCCTGAGAACATGGCTTTATGGTACCCATTGCCATTGATGAGGTTTAAAATGATCAACATATATTTTCTATTTTCAGTGTGGAATGAAATCCTAGATCATTACTGTACTAGTGTCTTTTTAACCCAGAATCCAGTCTTTGTACATCCAAAGACAATTTAAAAATAATCTACCTTTAGAACACATGAATATGAAGAGAGGACTTTCAAACTTGGGGTAAGCTACAAGGTCTATACATCAGAAGCTGCAGGCAATCTCTGTCACTTCCTTGACCTACACCCAAAATTTGCCTAGACCATGAGTACTCTGAAACATATGCTGGCTGGCTTTTCTTCTGAGGGAACCATTTGGGCATCATCTCAATATTAGTCTCGATTGTGTGGAGACACTGTGATCATACCTAAAACATGGAAAGGCAATGATACTTTTATGTTTACTCACTAGAGATCATAGTGAATACTATGAATGTGATTGGTATTTTGAGAAGAAAAAAAAAGAGAGAGATGCCTGAGAGTTAGTGATGATGACTTAGATGTGAAGTTGTGTCCCTTGTCAATGTATGAAGTTATTGTTATAAGGACATAAAGTACTAATCTGGTATTTCTGCTTTCTCCATAGGTCACCTGTCTCCATGATTTCTTTGGTGATGATGATGTGTTCATTGCTTGTGGTCCTGAAAAATTCCGCTATGCTCAAGATGATTTCTCCTTGGATGAGAATGGTAAGCATGATGACCACTGGAATTTGTTTTGCTTTTCTTCTTGTCCTTTATATTCCTTAGGATTTTCACGAGTTTATGTGGCCTGGAGAATACTCAAAAATCATACCCCATGGGCTGATATTGTTAGTATTTCTCCTTTGTATCTGTGTATATGACATACTAAGTGATATGTCAACTGGATCTCCCAGAAGCCTTCATACTACATGAAACTTACCATTTACCCCTAGGACCACAATTCTTGAACCATATACTGTATTATATAAGCTAGCCTGCACCATCAAGAGAAAGCTTCTGAAGTAACAACTACAAATATATTTAAATACACTTTTTTTTCCTAGTCATTCTTCTCTGGCTTTTTGGTATATGATAATGGTCACATTCATTAGAAAGTTATTTTTACCTTTCTATTCTTAGTGTCAAGCTCCATTCCTACCTTTGTACTTGCTACCCCATTCTCTCCGCATTGTGACTCAGGATTCCAGAGGATTGTTTACTTCAAGAAAGACCTGAACATCTATTACTTTAAGGTCTGTGTACAAGTGAATTAGGTCACACAAGAGAACTAGGAAGGAATACTGATGGAAAGACATATGAAATACACATTTCCCATTCAGGAGTAAACTGGGAGAAAACCAAAGAGAGTTTCACTAGTAGACAAGCCACAAACAACTCAAGGACAGGTCCTATTAAAAAGTGTCCATTTTTACTACATTTTTTTCTATAGGCCAATAACCATGAAATATCGAACCAAATTTAAGCCATATCCAATTTCCCATTCCCTAAGAAACTGCAGTTCTTGATGGTGATCATTAAAGTTCATTAACCAAAATAAAAAGTGGAACAAACAAAAATGAGTGGTTCACTCAATTCAGCTTCCTAAAAATTTCAGTTGACCAAATTACCCTCCATCCGTCTTGTGAGTGTAGGAGTCAACTGGATGGTCTCTAAACAGAGTTTTGTCCCCTACCATGTTGTTTGGTTCTACTTTTCATATCAGATCAAAATTAAGAAACTGTGGCCAGAGAGCTGGAGAAATGGCTCAGCAATTAGGGATACTTGTTGCTCTGGCAAGACTTAGATTTGGTTTCTAGCACCCACATGGTGATTCACAACCATCCATAAATCCAGTTCCAGGTGATCCACTACTGCCTCTGACCTCTACATGCACCAGGCACATACATAGTGTATATACATATGTAAATACACACAGACAGACAGACATGAGTACAAACAAATGAGGAACACTTGGTAATCCTGAGCCACTTGGTGCATTGGCCTATGTGGATATTCTGGTTTTGAGATGCCGGTAATATGCTTAGAGTCTGATTCTCCTTTCTAAGCTTCTTATATTCTTTTGCCCCCAGAATGCAGAGTCATGAAAGGGAATCCATCTGCCACAGCTGGCCCAAAGGCTTCCCCAACACCTCAAAAGACCTCTGCTAAAAGCCCAGGCCCAATGCGCCGCAGCAAGTCTCCAGCTGACTCAGGTAACGACCAAGACGGTGAGTGTTCTTCTCCTATTGTTCATGTTAACTTTATTTATGAAGGCTGATGCCCTATGCGTGACACAATTGATTTCTTTCATGGTAACCAGTATATCTATGATCTCTAATTCTATCATTTCAGAGACACAAAAAATCTTGTATGGAGAAAAATATATGTGTCCCTTAGGTCCTTTCTACCTTGCTTCGAGACAGAGTTCTCTCACTGAGATTTAGAGCTTGCTGATTAAGCTAGAATGCCCAGCATGTGTCAGGAATCATCCTGTATATGTCACCCCAGTGCTAATATTACAGGCACATACACCACCACACTGGCTTTTTAATATGTAATATTCTCTGTAGCTCTTGGGTCAAAGGACACAAAACAGCGAGATTCTATGCATGAATTATAGTCAGTGGAGTGTCCACTGTCAAACATAAGCAGCCTTCCCTGGTTGTTCTGACTTTCCTGACATACTAACTCTGTTTAATAGAACTAAATTGATAATAATGCAAGCTTTGTGTCGTATCTGATTTTTGAAAATTGTATAATTAATTGCACAAAATAATGGGTCTCATATGACATCATCACATACATATTGTTTAATTTAAATCTTTAGTGGTCACATTTAAAAATTAAAAGAAAACAAACTATATATCTATATAGATATATCTATATCTATATCTATATATATATCTTATTTACTAATCCACTCAAAGGTAATCATTTCAACATGTGATCAATATAAGAAATCATTGACATGCTTACCTTCTTTGAAACTGCTCTATATTTTATCCTTAATGAGTACATCTGAAATCTGATTGGCCACATTTCAGTGTGACTAGTGACTAATTATTAAGCAACATAAAAATGCCTTTCTTTAGCTGAGAGAGATTAGATTCAAGGTAACAATTCTTCACCTGAATTAAATGCTGTGGATTTTGCAAAAAAAAAAAAAAATTCATCATCTCTACTGGCCATCACAATAGCACTATGAATTAAGTTACAGAAGGATATTACCTAGGTTGTTTTTTTTTTTAACATTGAGAACCTGAGCTGCAGTTCCTCCACTGTTCCCAATGTCACACAACTATTAGTATCTAATAACCAGAACCAGGCATCATTACCTCTCAGCAGGCGTTCTCTGTACTGTTCTACTCACATGAGGCAGGGTCCAGGATTCCCAATGTGTTGAACGCAAAGATTTCTTTTGCATGGTCCTTGCTTCTTGGTATCCTTTTCTTGGCCCCACCTCCAGGCCAGGGGTATGGGAAGGCCAAGAAATATTGAGGTGTTTTCTGGTCATTACCTTGTGCTGAATTGAACCCAGTGCTGTAGGTAAGTTGGTGTTGGTGCCTTCACTGCTAATGATCTGCTCTGAACATATTCTATGAATTCCCCTAATGTCACTCCAAGGTGAACTGATATCCTTGGCAGAGCTACAGGAAGATGAAAACTCCTCCCCCCCATACATTTTCTCCTTCTTAAGGAAACTTATTTGCATGAAAATATTGCAAGATTGACTATAGATAGATTTCAGTTGTAGGCACTTGCCTAGCATAAGTGAAGCTCTAGGTTCTGCCCACACATATTGCAAGGTTGCGTAAAAAATGTGTTTTCCAATAGGGAAGACTCTTCTCCATTTTATTTAAATAATTCACAACTGTGTCATTTCCAAGACACAGTAGGAGCTAGATTTAAACTTTACATTTCATCTTGTAAATCTATAGTATCTTATAATCTATGATTGAATTTGGCTTGAGAAACAGCCCAGTGAGATGAATCCCTGAAGAACTGTTTCTGGGTTCTCAGATCTTGGTTTCTTGATGGATGAGTCTGGGAAGAGGAACAAAGCATTTATTTATATTTAGCAGGAACAATTAACCAAAGCAATCCAGACACAGCAGCCAAGGGCACTTTGGCGTGGATGTGTGACAACCATAGTTCTGTCTTTTGGCTTTGTTCTGAAGTAAGTCTTAGCCTCCTTGGCTTCTCTTATATAGCTTTCTAAAAAAGTCTCTATGCAAGTAAAAGGAAACAGGAACTATTTAGACCAGAATAAAAGAAAGTCTAGAGCATCTCACAATGAGAAAACATGGAACTGGTTGAGATCTCCCTCTGTACGGCATTAAGGAGATACCAAGAATAAGACTGAGAGTAAATCATACAAGGGTCACAGTGGGGGAGAAGTGGGAAGTTGTGAAGTGGAGTGTGTAATCAAATTCTGAAGCCACCATCAGTAAAGGAGAGGAAGGGTTACATACTTTAAAATAGGCAAGTCTTCTCAAATCTCTGTATCTTTGTTGGTTAAGGAGAGAATCATGTGAGATCGCATATGATACGATATTTTAAGAATAATCATATAATAACAATGGGGGTAGAAGTATTCAATTTTGAGGGATAGGCTGAGATTGCTTTTGGTGAGTATTTCAGAATAAAACATCCTATCAAAACCAACAAGCTTGATTTTGAGTGTGTCTCAATATTGGTATTACAGCAGATGAGCGGGTCAGTATGAGGTGGATGAGCATTAAAGTCAGTTTAGTACCCAGTCATCATGGGTTAGAAGCAAGGCACAAGCCAAGGGACCCTTCCTTTTCTGTGCCATTCTGGTCAAATGAATTAGATTTAAGAATGTATAGTACAACTTGTATTACTCACTACGTAGACAACTCTTTAATCACTACACTTGGGGCCACTTAGAGGTATCATTGTCTTTAGGGATGTGTATCCTCCAGAGAAGGAACACACCACCTGGAATCTCAGCATCAATGCTACTTGGCTGGTGACACTGTTCACTCTTTCTTTGACTACACACACTTGAAAGTAGGTTCTTTTATTGTTCTTTGGAAAACAGCATCCTACTCTATTTTATTGTAATATATTTTAATTCCCTGTAAATCCATGTAGGTCAACCTACTAACCTTACCAGCCATTCTGTTTTACATGTCCTGTTCCATGTAGATAGGTACCACTGACAGGGGTAAGGAGCTAAAGATGAGTGCAGGAGCAAGGACACAACCACCCCAAAATCCTGGGAGACAAGACAATGTGGGATTGAGCTTGGCAACTGTGCTGCATGCATAGCTGAAGAGTACTGACTACAGGAATTGACAGAACACAGATACCATGTTCTCAGAAAGCTCTGTGGCAGGAGGGTAGTTATTCCTTGTTCACTCTCTCTCTGGTGTTCTATTGCTTTGTGACATTGTGTATGTGCCCAATTAGTTTGCTTAATTGAAAGGAAGGAAGCTCTTGCTAACCACTTTCTAATTTGAACAGGATTAGATGGGTTAGAAGCCTTCTTGACGATGAGCTCTACATCTGGTGACTGCCACTACTTTCTTCATAGTTCTTCCTTTAAATCCTCTGCCATCACTTACCCCCTTTCCCCTAGTCTCTGTGAGAAAAGTGTCACAGGATGAAATCCCAGGAGCACTTGCTTAAAAGAGGAAAGGCCTATGTCCCAAAAGCTGAAAGCAAAGAGAAAAGAGTATACATAGGCTTTGGAGTAAAAATCCCTGCACCCAAATCTTGGCTCTGCTTCCTCTTCAAAATAATCTTAGTTTTAAAAATATTGATAAATTAGGCAAAGAGGTTGAAATTATTTTGATACACCTTATCGCAAAGGGGAAAAAATGAACTCTACTGAAAGAAGAAATGAGAGGATTTGGACTGTGTATAAAGCTGAGAGCATGTGAGACAGTTTTGTGGTTCTGAGGAGGAACAGGAAAAACGAGAGTCAGTGAGGGAAGAGTCATTCCCATGGTGTTCCCCAATTACTAGAGGACTCAAGATGTTAGTAAGGAGAAATGAAGACTATCGGTCAGTGTTGTCACTTCCATTCACTCTGAAGATGAAATGCAACATAATATTTGTTCTATAACAGTGCTTCTCAACTTTCCTAATGCTAGGACCCTTTAATACAGTTTCTCATGTTCAGGTGACCCCCCACCATAAAATTCTTTCTGTTGCTGGTTCGTAGCTGTAATTTTGCTACTATCCCATTACCCTGGGTTTATTTCGAATGCCTTAGTGGATCACACAAGAGACCCACCAAATTTTGGGTCATATCTTTAGTCTTCTGCTGTATTTGTTTGAAATCCCTCCCATCACCCTACCCATGAGCCACTGTAAGCTACTTGAACTTTGGAGACTCACTATATATTCTTCTACACCTTTTTGTCTTTTTGTGCAATTCTAGTGTCTAGAATACCCTTTCTCGCCTCTTTGCTTAGCTAGTTTCCATTTCTTTTCTTAAACAGCTTTATTTGATATGAACCAATTTAAAACACCACAAAATAACTGTGACTCCAAAAACAAGGCTCCCAGACATTAGCAAAACCACCCCACTTCCATCCATCTCTTTCCTCATCCAGGCTCTGGCAGCCCCAGATCTACTTTCAGTCTCTGGACATTTGCCTAGTACAGATTCTGTTTTCAAAATACTCAGGTGTTGCTTCTTATTTACTTCCAAGTCCCCTTATATCATATTCTGTCCTTCGGGCTCTAGCAATATATTGTGAAGGAAGACCTTAATCTTCAAACTTACTCTACCTAATCTCCTCGAGGAAGTTATGTATTTATTTTTCAAATCCCAATATCTAATCTCTGCCTGGCTCATAGGTAGTGTTTGTTAGCTATTACTTAATGGTATGAATGAATGACAGGGAGAAAAGCTTCTCAAGTGGTAAACAAAAGGTAAGGGAATATACACGCAAAATCAGTTACTGGGTGCCCAAGTGGTCCTTTGTCAGCTCATTTGAACATGAATAATCAGAAAAACCATCACAACTGTGCAAATTCTGGGCTACTGTTTCTTCTGTTGATGGGCATGTTTTCGAAACTAGGGAAACATCATAAGTGGTGGAAAGGAGGCATATCCTCAGAGAATATTCATGATACAGAACTTTAAACCGTATCTGTAGAACTAACCACAATATTCTTTTTACTTAAGTGTCTTTCCCCTTCTGCCCCCACTCCACCTTCCACCTCTGAGACACTCCCCTCTGTTTTAATAGCATACTGCAGAGTATCTTTCTAGCAATATAAGTCCTATGATAACACAATGTTTCACCCTAAGAAAGCAAAACATCTCATGGAAAACCATTTAATTATCCCATTTTCATGTGACACCTTTTCTGTTTTCATATTAAACGGGCTAATTATCAAGCAGATAGAAAACAGCTTGAAATTGCAATGGAGTTACCAATGTTCAAAAGGCAAATCATCTGATTTCCATCATGTTCATGACTGCAGACAGACTGGGGTTGGACCTTGATGTTTTTCACAATTATCTAGAATTAATTTTTGTTTCTCTCTGCCTTTTGCTCTGTTCTGTCTTTTATTCTAATCTTGTTATTTTTCTTGCCTTCATTTCAGATTCCACTATCTCTCTTCTCTTTTCTGTTCCACAGTTTTTCATTTGAGCTCTTCTTTAAGATTTACTTTCTGCTTCTCCTCCAATTTATTTCATTCTTCTTTTTGACAAATCTCCTTTTGGTTTCTTTCCTTCTGGTGTCTCTCATCCAGGATGCAGTAGTACAGGAAGGGGAGATGAATAAGAAAGAGTAGAGACTGATAGTGGTTCTGCTCTACATCATTCTCATTCAACTGACTCCAAATGGATATATGTACTAGCCTAAAGTACCCATATCTCTTCTCCTTAATGTAAGGCACACACATTATCTGTATATTATCATTCTTATCTCCCAAATTAGAGTAAAACAATATTTTGTCATACTGCCTCCCAGAGATGTGAGGATCAAACCTGGTAACTAGTGTGAAAACGTTTTGAAAAGAAATAGAACCCTGTTACTGAGAAGCACTGGGTAAGGTGATGGCTATGGAGGCATTGCACTGTGCAGGACCATTTTAACCAAGAATGGAAGTTCTCAGGGCATTTGAAGAATGTGTTTCTTTTCACTTTGGTTTGATTCTATCAAATAACTTGGTTGACTTTGTATGTTGTTTGAATGTTCTTAATGTCTTAGGAAGAGAGAACCTGCTCTTTTATTTGCGGTTGGTTTTTATTCTTTCCTTTTCTCTTGCCTTGGGGCAGCAAATGGAACTTCCAGCAGTCAGCTCTCAACACCTAAGTCGAAGCAATCTCCTATCTCTACACCCACAAGCCCTGGAAGTCTGCGGAAGCACAAGGTATTATGTCTCTTATACCTTACTAAACCTCTTTGGACTCAGAATTTCTTGAAAGACTTGCTAGAGGTTTACTCACTCACCGTACTTCAAAAGTACGCTGAAGCCAAGGTTTCCCTTTATTGACTCTATTAAGTTGAAGTCCTAAGAATCCCAGCAGGGAACAAGCCAGTTTTATTGATTTTTCTAACCCTTTCTTTTAACATTTTTCAATTACATTTTCGCATTTTTCCCAAAGTTATCTGATGGTCTCAAATATTCATTCTGAAACAATGATACAAAGCAAAGCAAAAACACTTGCCTCACCATTTCCAACGTATAGCAAAGGGGGGGGGGTGTCAAAGACAACTTAGGTCACTAGGCACCAGTCAAGGGATGTAATATAAATAGAGTAGTAAAAGTTGCACAGAGTTGGGAATGCAGAGATAGCCTGGCAGTTGTGAACATATAGTGCTCTTCTTGAGGATCTAAGCTCACTTTCCAGAAACCCCATCATGTAGCCCACAAACACCAGTCAATTCTAGTTCTGGGAAATCTGATACCTTCTTTTAGCTTGCACAGGTACTGCACAATATGATACACACACTCCTGCTCACACAAGCAAATGTTACATTTTCTAAAATGTTGCAATAGGTTACTCTCTTTAGATTTGCTGGGCATCATCCAATGAATGGTCCCATGTTTTACTGTGTGCTTTCTTTGTTACTAGCGAGATTCTTGCTCAGTACATGTAGGAAGGAAACAAACATTTGCCAATGGCCTTGGGAACCATTTTGACCCCTTAGCTAGCCCAAAGAAGTATATCATTAAATCACAGCAGTGTAGGGGGTTGGAGCTATTGCTCTATGAGTATTTATTTGCCTAGAACACAAAAACTCTAAATTTAATAAACACTCCAAAAATTCTCAAGGATCAATTTCCACGTATTCTCCTTCCCAGATATCTCTCCTATGTAGAGAATTTGGGACGCTCAAGGCTTGAAATTTCTTATACCTTAGATAAGTATGAATGTGGTTTCTTCTCTGATTATCATACTGAAAAGCAAGTTCGACTAGGATTTTTTTCTCTACTGGCCCCAGGGAAGAGCACACCAATTGGGTATCAAATACCAAATGCTCATCCCTGAATACATACACAAAAGTAACATTCCATTACACAGACCAAGCTGGTTGTATTTACGTATTTAGTAACACACACACACACACACACACACACACATACACACACACACACCTCATTTTTTTTTAACTGTGTGTGTAATATATTAACCTTAACTTGGTCACTGCAGAACTATTTGGACAATGAAAATCAGTAAATAAATCAAGATTATCATTTTACCTACAGAAAGCCAATTGTTAAATACTTAACAGCAGGACTGGAGAGATGACTCAGGGAGTGAAGACATTTGTCACTTAGCACAAAAATTTCAGTTAAATCCCCAGAACCCACATGGTAGAAAGAGAAAAGACAACACCAGAAAGTTGACCTCTGACCTCCATATATGTGCTGTGGTTAGGAAAGTTTACACACACACACACACACACACACACACACACACACACACACAATGTTACTTTAAAAATATTTCATAGCATATCACTATCTCACATGTCTTGTCTTTCTTTTTCTTTACAGCTTGATTTTAGTTTCTTGTTTAATTTGGCCTTTCCCTGACCCGTTACTGATAACGTCAGATTCTTTCTTTTAATGACTCCTTTTATTTCTGGTATTGATCCTGAGCAGAACCTTTGGATTCTCCTTCCTGAGCTAACGGATTTCAGAATATGCTCTGTGTTACCCAGAGGTTGTGAGATGAATGAAAATCACTTTAAAGCCAGTTTTTGGTTATTTGCTAAGTAGCAAGGTTTGTTAATATAGACATTCAAGGATGAAAACATGTTGTCTTTGATGATGTGGTTTCTATGGAGATCTTTCTAGACTCCATCACTTAGTGTACCTTCACCCTATGCCTTTCTGCAAAGTGCTTCTGGGAAGTGTTCTCTATGCCAGCACTTTCCATTGACCTTCCCCAAGTGCCAGAGGCAGCTTGGACATTTTCTCTGCACCCTTGTATCATTCAGCCTTTGGGCTGGCATGTATATCCAGTTCATTTAGGTCGAGGACCAATTCTTGGTAAATCATTCTGGTGAGTTATCAGGTTTGTTTCTCCTGGCTGGGCTTGTAGACACATGTACCTTGTTTTTTTCCCACTCAATTCTATAAACAGTTTTAGTCACTGAAGAACTGGACAAAGCTCATGGGAGGCAGCATTGTTAGAATCATACTGTTCTCTTTTCTGTGAAGTTCTCAGGATATTTTATTCCTAAGATTAATTTTTCTTAAGACAGAAACACATGCTAATAAATTATATCATTCTTTTCTAGTCAAACTTTAAAATAAAATGTACATTTAGATTTTGATATAGCATACTATTTAAAAATATTTTTATCACAAAACTTACAGAGGGGTTGTAGTAATAATAAAAACTATTCTTTTTACCCACATTTAGCACGTATTTCTCTTTTGCCCCACTTAACTTGTTTTCTATGTTCTCTTTTTCTATCTGTATATGGATATAAATACATATAACCTTTACTTTTTACTATTTTTCTGAGTCATCTGAAATTTAAGTTTCAATTATAATGCCCTATTATACTGAAACATCCAATATATGTTTCCTAATGGCAAAGTGGTTTTTAACCATAGCACAACATCATGAGATTTAATCAACAAAGATATAAAACTGTTATAGTCTGTGTTTAAATTTTATCAATTGCCTCAGTGACCTTCTTTTTTATGGTCCAGGATCTAATCTAGGATCAAGTATTGCATTTTCCTGACTGTGTTCTTTTAGTGTTTTTTAATCTGGAAGAGTTCCTAAGATTTTATCTTTCAGGACAGTACATTCTAGAAGTGAAGATGTACATCCCATGGCTTTACATTGACATGGCCAGAAATGGAGACTGAGCTGACTTTATGGAATAAGCTAAAAGCTGGCCATGACTTTGACTCAGTCCTTCCAAATCTCAGGTCTGGGCCTTGCATTTGTCCTTTCAACGTGCTTGCTACCTGGGCCATCAAACACCCTGGGCAGTGGCCAGAGCAGATCGCATCTGAACTTCTGTCCACGTGGTTTGAGTCATTGTGGAGACAGGAAGCAGGTGGCCAAGGCAATCACTTTCCTCCTTTGCAATTGGAAAGAATCTTGAAGTCCTAGCATCCCCTTGGTAACTTTTGATGGCTGTGCTGGGCCTCCAAGCTGTAATCAGAGCTTGGCTTCTCTTAGGCAGCTCATGGAGAATCCTCTTTAATGCAGCTGCAATGGGGTTAGCCAAAGTCCGCATACTCAACTGCTACAATGAGGACACACAGTACATCTTAAGGTAGTTAATGAGAACAACATTTCATTTTGTATTTCTATACTGCTTTAACCTTTCACAAGCCACGTTCTTGCTTCTCCTTGCAATGTCCCTGTGAAAGAAAAAGGGCAGTTAGACAGCCTTCCCATTTTAGAGATGAGAACAAAAGTTAGAGATTAATGACACCCTCAGTAAGATTTACTAAAGACTGTTTTTGGAAATAACACCCTGTTTAAAAATGTATAAAAATATAGAAACATAGAAAAGCTCTTTGGTTTAATTATGAAGGTTTTCAGTTTAGTGATTTCACCCATAATTCTAAACTCGAAGAATACTCTGCAAAATGAAAAGAAAAGGATAATATATCTGACAGAGTATCTGAACATACATCTCTCGTATCATTTAAATGCACACTTTTTTTTTCTCTTTGCAGATTTCTTTTGCCTTCCTAGCAGTGGTCAGAATGACAGTTTGATGAATAACGAAGGGTCCCGACCCTGAGATCACAGGCACAATTAGCTTGAGTATAAAAACCTTTGCATAATATAAGCAAGAGCACAGAATAGGATGGGAAGGACATTTGATGGGCACTCAAGGAAGGTGGGAGCTGACAAAGACTACACACATGTGCTGTTTAACTGGGGTCTTGAAGGCTGGATAAGCTTTGAAAAGGCTGGTGAGGCAAACAGATGAACAAGCTTTGAGCCATCAGCAAGAGCAGCGTTATACTACCAAGAAAGTACAGGGTGTGTTTGAAAAAGAAAAAAAACCCAGCAAATCCTAACAAGAAGCTAGGTTTCTCCAATGTCCTTTCTGAATTCGTTTGAACTATAAGCTTCTTGGACCAAAGACCAACTTTTTGTTTTCTCTAATGCAGTAGTATTGCCAGCACAGCTGTATTTGTTACAAACATTTTGTTCTGGAGGGCTCCAAGGGACTAGGCAAATGAATTTCAGGTGCAAATTATTTGTATTGCTAAGCAATATGTGTGTTTCTGTATTTCTACATATCAATCAACAAAAATAGAATGCTGAGGTAATTACTTTTCCTGAGCATTGTGCTTCCCTTATACCCCTCAGGCTTTAAATATGAAATGAATTCACAGAGATATAGACGCAGTTCATGCCTCGCTTTATTCTTGTAGATTCCTTCCATAGCCCGAATCTTTATTCTTTCTAAGTAACAACAATTACAAGAAGAGTTCTCACAAATCTACCCGTAGGCCTCTCCTCGTTTCTTATGAAGTCTGCAACAATAATCAAATTTAATTATATGTACCAAACAATTACAATTATATCGACATTTAAAAATAACTCAAGATAAAATTAGTTGAAAACAAACCGACAATGAAATTATACACTGAACAATATGCATTTTACACAAAACAAAGAATTGAATACTGAACAAAAGAGACAAGACAGAAAAAGGTGAGATACCCAACATAATTGCTATTTACTAGCAATTACTTTAAATATTAGTAGAGTAAGTGTGATTGGCAGAATAGGTTTTTATGAAATCTTGACCTATCCTTACGCTGTCTAAAGCAGAAACAATGTAGACTGAAGGCATAAATATATTGAGAGTAAAAATCACATGAAAAAAGCTATGAAGGAAATAGGAAGATAGAGATCAAAAGATACAAAAGAGCAGATAAGCAGACGAGCAAATATGTAGATCTCATATAGAAATTAATCTGCAACTGAAGTTATGATGGCTATACAAATATTAGAAAAATTTGAACTTAAAGCAAATTTGTTACTAGGGAAAAGTAAAAGAAAAAAAAATCTCATGGGGAATGGGTTAATGTTCCCAGAAAATATATTTATAAATATGTGTATGCCACTTAAGAACATTACACCAGTATACATGAAGCAAACAGATGGAATTAAGGCAGGTAATCCAACCGTATTAACTGAAGCTTTCAATGCCTTAAATTGAATAATGAATATAATCATGAGATAGAAGGCCAATAAGTAAACTCTTTGGGGCCTTCATATGAACTACAAAATCTTTAACTGTCTGTCCTTTAGTGCTAAAATCTTATGAACTATGAGCTCAGTAACTGCATTTTGTTTTCTTCAGTCTTATGAAAAGACAAGACATGGATACTGCAAGTTAGTGAACTGCGTGGGTGTTTCTCAGAAAGTACATAAAGATCTTGAATTATATAAAGGCCATTGGAGACTTTGTGGGCCTCAACATTCACCTCACTGCTCTCTTAATACAATCCAGATTAACACCAACTTTATTTAAATCCTGTCTAAAATGTTTGCTACAGGGTAGCACTGTTTCTTTTCCCCATCCTTTGGCCTCTTATAAACATACAAATTATGTCTTTATAAACAAAATGTCCATCAACACATTTTTATAATTACCAGATCATACAGTTGTCTTTTGAAATAAACCAGACACAGAAAGAGAACTATCCCATGATCCCACTTATGTGTGGAATTTTTTCAAAGAGATGGAGAACAGAACAGAGGATACTAGAGGGGATACAGAGAGGAAATGGCTGTGTATATCATGGATACAGCGCAACAGACAAGCTCAATAAACGTAGACAAACTTTGTGGACCAATCTACAAATCTAATCTATGAAGTGACTGAATTTAATGGAAGTAGATTTAGTTGTTCTCCTACAGGAAAAGAACTATGTGAATCCAAAGATGCTTTTTACTTCTCTATAGTAACTATTTTTATTATCTATACATATCTGATAGCCTCATTTTGTAAACAAAATAAATACAATAAAGTATAAATATATTTTCAATCAATGTAAAAGAAAATAATTACAAAAGCTAGTCTATCTAGCTCTGGAATGTATTGAGAAGTTTACCCTACTGATTTTTTTTTTTATTAATGTGGGTCTGAATTATCATAGCTCTTTGAGAGACTGCTCTTTAGTATTTGTTGTAGGACAAGTATGCCACTTATGAACACTATTCAAAAGGCTTTGTTTGATTTCCTTAAGTGTTTTCAGTAAAACTTTGCTGTTGATTGGCTCTGTGAATGCTGGGTCATTCTTTCAATAGTCTATTAGTCAGTTAGCAACTATAGCCTTCACTTACTGCTTGCACAGGGCCCTAAAATCATCTGGGACTGAAAGATTAGGAGCATGTCAGGTTTTTACTGAGCATATACTCAGTCATCAGTATGTAGCCAGTTCCTTGGATTTCCAGGAATATATGTTAGAGAGTTTCAAAGCTCCCCATGGACACAGGTTTTTACTGAGCATACATACTCAGTCATCAACATGTAGCTGGCCACTAGGATTCCCAGAGATATATTTGAGAGTTTCAAAGCTCCCCATGGACAGCTAATTTTATATCTTTTCTGTATAGGATTTTTAGATATTTTATTTGTCCCAACTTTTACCCCTACACACCACACACACACACACACACACACACACACACACACACACACACACAAGAACATGCCAATCTGGTAGATGTTACCTTTTAGGGGAAGCTGAGTAAAGAGTGTATTGATATAACACAGGGGTACCTCTTTGTGAATGTATTAATTATTTTAAAATAAAATTAGAAAAATACAATTTCAAACAACTAAAACCATTTCAAAGCTCAAGGTACCAAGTAAAGGAAAGTTAACTTTGCCTCTCTTCTTCTTACAGGACCTGTACCTGCCGCTGTCTTTGGATGACTCTGATTCACTTGGCGATTCCATGTGAAAGATGATAGGATAAATCAAAGCCTATTATTATAGCAGAATACTTTTGCTCAAGTGAACAACAAGGCTATTGGTGCTTAATCATTTTTGTTGTTGTTGTTGCTTTTCAAAACACTCTGTAGTATGTAGGTTTTATTTTCTTGTGACTTCTCTTCTGGGCCACTAATTCACATTTACCAATAAGAGATAGATTGATAACCATCCTTTTGAGTGACTTTTCCAGAACTCCAAAATGTGCTAGTCCATAACCTTTCTACTGAATGCTTAGGGGCCTTTGTATTTTCCTCACTCGATTTGTTCAGAAATTAGTCTTCCTTCTCTGGAAGGTTGTTTATGTATACACATCACTTAAAATATTTATGTGTGGGGAAAACTTTCATATGTAGATCTAAAAGTGACAAACCTAAGTGTCCCTTGCCTCTGCATCTTCAGAATGCTGGAGGATCTCAGGAGAGTGGCAAGTCAGATCCTTGGCCTCACTCTTTGCTCTTAATTGAGCCCCCAGTGTATTGTCTAGCATTCATCCTGGCTTTTGAGATGGAGAAACACCAGTGACTTATGATGTGACACCATGTGCTTAGGGCTGTGGTATAGGGCTAGCTGAAAGAGATGAGGTAGAGTTTAGGGGGAAAACTGCCCAAATTTCAGTAGGATTTATATAAAGCACAGTGGATTCCTTGTCAACCCCTGTACTGGGAAAATTTGGAATCAATCAACAATTGATTAGTTCGGGGTACATGATGTCACATACATGATCCCTCCAGGAGGCTTTCTAATGTATAAGCTAGTACATGAATGGTATGGTATCCATCTAGCTCTGTTCTATTGAATGCCTTGTAAACAACCAACACTACAAACACTGTGAGAATTTGTTTTCAGGTCTGACACCTTTTGGTCGCTTTTTATAGCAAGAAACCATATCTTTTTTTATAAAAACTCAAGTCTGTATTTCAGGAGCAAAACTCTTCAGGCTCCTTTTTTATAAGCTGGTGATTTTTTCCTTTGTCTAAAAAACACAAGTAGAAAATTGACCAAAAAAAAAAATGCAGAAGAATACTGTAGTTTAGAAATTATGCTCTCACTGCCAAACAGAAAGCTCCAGGAGAAAACACAATGACTAGAGGCCAATTCAATAGAATCAGGTTTTTGATACCTTTTTAACAGTTACACTTACAGTAATAATTTCAATGTGGACCAGACATTCTAGTTATATTTTAAATGAAATGTTATGGCATATTTTATGTAACTCTTTTTTATCTATAATCCTAGTATTTCATACTTAAGATGCAGAGACCTTTCACTTGACTTTAACGTTAGAAAGGATTTCTCTTTATTAAGGATTGACCACTTGAAATAACTCTGTTTTTGAGGTACAGGTTTATAACATTGTTTTTTCTCTGTAATCATAGCCCATAATAGCCAAGACAACTAAATTTAGGTGAAAGCCATGCATGCCAATTCTGTGTTTAATTTTAATAGATAGAAAGATTTCCTTTACTTCTTTGTAATAGTTCAGATAGTTTGAACGATGCAACATTCAAAGCCAACATGTTGTTTGGCTGCCGAATGACATGCAGTTGTCCCTTCATCCTAAGTAGAATGAGTGTGGGGTTTGTGTGTGTGTGTGTGTGTGTGTGTGTGTGTGTGTGTGCGCGCGCGTGCACATGCGCGCCTAGGCTGCTTCATAATTAGGAAATACTGCACAAGACAACTCAACATGAATTGATGACAACTTGGTGGCATTGCTGATGTACAGGGGGAAGGAGGATGGCAGGGGTAGCTAGAGCCCCCTTGATAAATTTCAGATGTCCTTAATTACAAGATTACAAGAACCATTTTTGGTTTTGGTTCAGGAGAAGGGGGATGATGAGAGCTCTGGTTTCTGCTTAAACTGCTCATTGAAGAACCCAAAATGATAAGGTTTTGTTCTTCCCCCCTCTTTATTGGTATACCTACATGAAATGATTAAGAAACCCATTTTAATCAACCCCTATTTTTTTCTAGAAGCTCAGTGATTTCTTAGTGCCTCCCAGAACATTTGAGTTAATTAGGGAAAATTGGTTATTTGGGATGGATAGAAATTGTGGTAGAGGTCTAGTTTTAGACCTCTGGGCCAGATTCTCCAGCACACTCTATGTTGGTCTTTGAGCAAATCCCACGTTGTCCCAAGTATTCTTTTAAGATGAGACATGGAGATCCTATTGAAAGAGTAGGAGCAAAGAAATGTCAACAGTCCTCATGCCCAGGCTTCTTGGTAGTTCTCTGGGCATTTCTCTACTTGTAGCATAATAGAGCACTAGAAAGTACTATGGACATGTCTTCTTTAGAATATTCTTAGAACAGACATTCTTCTATAACAACAGTGTCCTTTCTGTCTTTCTTTGAACTAACTACAAAGAAACCTTTAACAAATACTTTTCCTTTGTATACAGGCACAGATACAGAGAAGAAAACATTTTTTTTTTTTTTTTACTGCTACTTTGTATGGCAGGGGTTGGTATAATTGGAAACTCAATTCTCCAATAACTTAATTTTAAATGGGCTCAAATTCAAGTAATTTTTTTTCAGAACTAAGCTCCTACATCCCCCGTATTCATTCTCAGTTTTTCCTAATCCAGTTTTACCACTTTAGTCCCATCGAGTTCAGTGTCCATGGTCAGCAAGCATTTGCCACCACTTCCCATAACCCCTCACCTTTTTCTCCCTGTATGTGTGTTTCTCTCTCTCCCTCTCCCTCTCTCCCCCTTTTCCCCCCCACAACATGTTGCTTGTTCCTACCTCCTGACTTTTCTTCCCCACAGAAATAGAAATAGGGGCAAAAAAAGGGAAATGTATATATGGGGGCTGGGTTGAACAACTAACTTCGTAAGTAGTGATAAGTAGAGTTAAAGTGAGAAAAAGCTTCTTTTCTCATAACTGTTTTGGAAAAGATAGCCATTAGCATGACTGCTTTGTGTCCTTGCAGATTTTAGTATTAGCTTAGACTGAATTATAGCATTTTCTAGCTGGAAGGAGGATTAAGATCGCATCATCTGCTCCAAATTGTTCATTTTCTTAAGGCCAGAAAACAGACAAAGACATAAAGTGATTTCCCCCTAAGGTCACACAGCTGCCCATTGGCAGTGCCGGGATTAGAACCTATACCTCTTGGCTCTTATTCCAGGATTTTTTTCCCCAACTAGCCAGTATTGTCTTCTGTGAGGCTCCTGAAAATTCTTTCCCAGGGTCATGTTGCACGCTAGATCCGTATGCTACTTTGTCGGTCTCAGCAAGAAATCCATGCAGCAATCTAATTTGGCCCTTCCTCCTCACTTTCACATTCCTTCATTCACATGGCCTGCAGACAGCTCCAAGGAGATGGAAACTTTCAGACACTGAGCACCAAAGGGTTGCTGCCCTACCTTGAGAAATCTTCCAAATAGCCCCCTGAACTCCTCCTCTATCCATGTAGAATGGAAAATGACTACTTTGTCCCTTATCAGCTTCCTTCAATGTCATGTCACACATGTTTCTCCCAGACTATGGGAGCAGTTACTTGTTTCTAGAGCAGAGAAAAGAAGAAATTGAAGAACAGAGCAATAGCTCTGTTTATTCTGACTTTCTAAGATGACTGTTTTTATCATTTAAAAAATTAGTCTGGCTATCTTTTCTATTAATAACAATTTCCTTTAAAATATGGTAGTGAGCCAAGCCAGAGAAAGATAATCAAGTCTTGTGTTTGTCCTTAATCTCTACTCCCTCATACCCATGCTCCCTGTGCAAACAATTTTCAGGTATAAACAAGTGGTTTTTGTCACTAAATTGTGCCCTGGCTGACACTGCATATTTGTATCTGTACCAAAAATAGCATACAGTGACCTGACACATTATATTCTCTCTCTGTGTGTAGCCTGTTTCTGTGGCTTTCCATGACAGAAGTTAGAGCAAAACGATCTGTGTTTGTAAGTTCCTTTGCAGCAAGGCTCTTTTGGAACTAATGAATATTAACTGAATTCTAAAAGACCTCTTACTAGATTTACCCAAGTTCAGGAACTTCTCTCTCCTTTCTTCTCTCCAGTTGGGAGTAGCCAAGGAATTCTAAAGTGGGTATGTAGCTTCTATATCCTAGAATCATCTAGCCTAAGTTTAAAGCAAGTAACGCAATGCTTGATTTGTATAAAATAATGTCTCATCCCCAATCTCTTCAATATTCTACATAGAGATTTCCCCGTTTCCTCTCACATTTGACTCCAATTGGATCTCCCATTTAGAAAACAGAAAAGGAAATGAGCCCTATCTCTTTGGGATGGGATCAGCCACAAGTCCATGGGTCCCCAGTGAGCTTCTGTGATGGTGAGAATGTTTCAGCAGATGAGACTGCCTCGGGAACAGCTGTATCAAGAGACTTCTCTAGCAGAAACCCGATGACAGCATAGCTTTACTGAGATTCCTTCATGATTTAGTTTGTTATGGAAGTAGAAAGCATAGGGTCTTTCTCTTTTCTTTCTTTTTTCTTCTTTTTAAAACAATGATTGGAGCCCATTCCTGGGCACACGGGGTCATTTGGACCCATAGCTAGGCCTCCGTTATATATTGCCTTCACTATTTTAAGAGGTTTAGGCTTCTAGGCTCAAACTGGTTTTCTAAGTAGGGCAGGGGTATTTTGGAGCTCATATTGGGGCACAGGAGGGCATATGGTCTTATGATATAGAGCTGGAACCCTGAGATGGTAAAGGCTGCGTCGTGACCTAGCCATTTAGAATATGTCAGGGGTGATCTGGAGTTTAGAGGGTGTCATGCTTCTGCCTCTGCCTCACTAAAACCACATGTGTAGTACCACTCACTGTTCTGTGAATCATGAAGGATTTCCTCTTCTTTCAAACATGGCCACCTGGTGCAAGAATAGGTCACTGACTTTTCCTGCTTTCCTTTTGATTAGAGAGGTCTCTATCTTGATTAGAGAGGCCTCTATCTCCCTTGGGTGCTAAATGAAGTTTCATTAGCCATCACATCAAAAGCTTCTTAGTGTTGACTTGTATGCCCCCTCTTTAAGGATTGATGTGGAGTTCATGCTTTGGCCAAGCTGGTGTGAGATTGGTTATCATTGGGAAGTGAAGTGTTTCTTGCATTTATGGGGGTCAAAATCTTCTGGAATTAGAAGTGATTTTTTTCTATTTGGCATACCTGAGGCTAGGGAAGTAGAGAATTCTCAATTGAAAGTAAGGCACTTTCCTACTTGGGTTACAAGGGCAGGTGAGTTGAAAAGGGTCAAAGAGAACATGGAAGTTAGAAGACAAAGTCTTGTAAACTAAAGCAAAGACCCGAAGGCTTCAGAATATCTCAATTCTGGGCAATAACTCAAGGAAATAAATGGCTTTTTGTCATTCCATTTCCTGTTTTCTTTCTCTATATGCCTATATTTGTTCTTAGCTTAAACTCTGTTATCAATCTCTCATTCTGTAGCAAAAACATCCATTCTTTGACTTGTGTGGTACTTCCTCCTCGTTTGGAATCCTTTCCTTCTTCCCACCTTGGCATTGAAGAGAAATTATTTTCCATTTCAACAACTCCTGGTTCTACCCCTGTTCAGTCACAAGTAGGTTGATAGAAATCAACCTGATTCTGGCCCTTTCTTTTTTTCTGTTTTAGTCTCAGCGGATCTTTTCAAGCACTGTCCTTACAGCTCATGAATGGTTAGGTTTTTACCTTCTAAGCAAGCATTGTACAGAACCCTTTCTGCTTCTTTTTTTAGTCTGCCATTTTGTGAACAGTGTAATGTGCTCAGATAAATAATCAGCTGGGCAGGAAGAGTCTACCCATCTATTCAAATTGGCAAACTATTGTTAGTTGGTTTCATTAATTTTGCTCATAATTTTGAAAAGCTGCAATATAATATCATGAGAGACCACAGGTCACTGTTCCTGTCATTTGGTTGGACTGAGTGGAGAAGGGCGAGGAGGAATAACTTCTTTAAACGTTTACCACTATTCCTTAAGCTCTCTGTTATAACATTATGATTTGTGTTTGCCACCTGTTGAATTGTTTAAGCTAAACTGATGGGCAATTAAAGTTAATTTAAGTTTAAAAAAAGTATCTAACAAATCCAGGCTACAGAAAAAAAAAATACTTAGTTAAAATGTGTTTGTCCTTCCGATACTAGATTTACCTAAACATTTTCCTTTAAATATCAACTGTTCACTATCCAGGACTGCCTGTCCATGTATGAGTAATTAGCAGACTTAAGCCTGCTAATTAATTCAACAGAGTTCGGAACCCCTGGGGATATCAGTGGCACTGCTTGGCAATACCATACGCACTGACATTTTCCCAATGACTTTTCTTTCTAAGTTCTCTTAAAGGGGTTTGAGAAAGTAAGAAGTTAAGCTAAAATATATCCAATGTTTGGTAGTGTATTATATTGCAGCATTAAACCAACAACCCCGTGTGACTTATACACAGCTAATGCATGGTTTGAGAGTGGATTTTGCATTTTTCATTACAGTAAATGATTTAAAATGTTTTTGGTCACCTTTTTGTGCCATTAAACTTGTACAGAAAATGCTTTTATGGCCATTTTCAAAGGGAGAAAGTTAAAAATGGAAACAGCCCACCCTTTCTGCCCTGTAGCTGTAGTTAGAATTGAGTACGTGTAGAAAAACGGCTGTAATTGGTGGTTGTAGTGTTACAGTTGTTAGCTTGCTAGTGACTACTGTTGGAGAGTCAATGCATGGTCTTGTACATCACATTTCTTAAATAACTCATTTGAACCTCTGAAAAGAATATATTATTCCATGTGGCCCTCTTCCCTCCCTCCATTCCCTGCTCCCAGATATCGTACCATGAACTGTAAATAACTGATTTAGGGGCCAGGAATCCCTGCCAAGTAAAGTCAGCAAAGAGCAAAGAAACCAAGAGGGGTGTGTGTGAAGAGAATTTTACAATAATTTCTCAGAAGTTATCGACCATTTCTCAAGGAATGGCATGGTTATCAAAGACTCAGCTGCCTTTTACATAAAAATCAGAGGCAAATTGGGAATGTCTTTACAGAATTATATTACAGAATTGAATAATTCTTAGAATCATACAACCCAAGGATGACTCTGATCCTTGCATTAGTTGTGAGGTATTTGGAGACATTAGAGGTTTGTTGACTAATATTTATTGGGGGAAAAAGAAAAGCAAAACAGAGATGTGCAACAGATGCTCAGGGGTTTGAGCTAGGCCCCAGTCCACAAAGGCAAGGATGTGGGTTTAGATGCATTGTTTTCTGTCTCCTAGGCAACACTTAGCACACTCTTAGACTTTGAGTGATACAAAGGCAGTGTTTCAACAAGACACTCTCTTCTTTGGTTTGCTGTTCTCTCTTGGACTGGTATGTTTGGCAAGGCCCATGTAAGCTGGTTAGAGCAGGCCCTTTATATCTCCTGTGACTGTTAATCTCCCCCACCATAATTTGATGAGGGCTCTTTGGTTTGAGGACTTCAAGGATGTCTAGAGAAGTTCCCCCAGGTGTATGAGGTGTTGTGAACTGTGAACACTGTACATCTTCAGTGTTCAATAGTGGGCAGCCAAAGAGCTGCTCTTGCAATCTTTTTTGGCTCTCAAGCTCTGTTCCCCATTGAGATCTCATTTCTGTGTACATTTGCAAGATGTGTGTAATGTCATTTTCCAAAAATAAAATTTGATTTCAATATTTCTGGCTGACATTCTCATTTTTCAATCACTGGACCAATGATCATAAAACCACTAAATATCCAAGCTGGCAGGAAAGTTAGACATTAGATTGTTCAACCCCTTAATTTTATAGATGAGGAAGCTGAGAATCAATGTATGATGAAAATACCATAATTAACAGCACACCATGTCTGCAGCATATAAGATCTTGGATCTCTTTCTATAGTTGAGCAGGAATAAAATCTCTTTTTGTGTAAAAAAATATTTTGACAAAGGTAAGTCTGTGTGACAAGATAAGAGGCAATGTCTATTATTGTGCTTTTCAGAAGGTGTAGAAAGACTTTTCATATTTCCTGAAAACATCTTTAAATGCTGTTCATCAGGAGGTTACTGGAGCAACCACACTGGGAGAAGGGATGCATAGATATTAAATTCATTAATATTAGATTTACCCTTGGCCATAATGACTAACTTCTCACATCAGACATGAGGCTTTGGATGAGGTGGATGAAAAGTCTGGGAGAAAAATAGCATACAGAAAAGAGGCTGAGATCTCAGGCCACTTAGATTCACACAATTCTGTTAGGGCTAGCCTTACATTGCATACCTAACCATTGTTGAAGAAGCATCCATAGGCACTCTCCAGGACTGAGAAGATTAGGAATTCCTCCCCCGTGTAGTATTTAATGAGTCCCATGAGCATCAGTCTAGTGGAGACAAAGTAGATCAAGATGGAACTTCTTGGTATTCCTAATTCAAATAAAAGTTAGATGTAGATGTATTAGATCTTTTTAAATAAAAACAAAAATCCCTTAAAACTTCATCAGTCTCTGGTGGAAAGAGAAAAATCAGTTGAACATTGTGTGCATGTGTGTATTACCAGAAGCAACGTACTCAATTTAAAGGACTATATTTAGATTTGAAACCATATCCTTTTACCAATTTAGTGACTGAAAATGTTCTTTTTGCAAAAATTGGTCAGAGAAGTAAATAGGTATTTTTTTCAATATCCTAATCAAGCAAAATTTAAGGTAACTAATCCTGCAAGGGCTTCAAGTCAAATCTATCTCTTTTCTTTTGAATTCTAGTTTGCCACAAATGGTGGGTTAGCCTAAAAGAATGAAGAACCTGAGAAATGGATACGGGTTGAGTTGTAAAAACCAGGTATTTGGTATTTGAAGGGAGATTTTCTTAAGAAAACCCAGTCTCCCCCTCCTCTCCCCTCATTATTCATCCTCTTCTTAACCTTATATTGAAGAACAGATCATCAGCACCACCTACGAAGCTTATGGGTAATGCTAACCATCAATCCCCTCTGTACAGAGACTGAATTGGAATCTGTGAGAGTAAGAACCGGTGATTCTAGGTGAAGTAGTCCTACAAGAGGGTTCTGAAGCCCCCCACCCCCAATTTGGCAACTCTGTGCTATGGTGAATTCTATTTCTTTTTCCCTAAGAGCAGGATGTAAAGTGAGTAAGTAAAAAAAAAAAAATTAAAATTTTAAAAAGGCATACAGTATAATCCATAAAGTGAAGTGTGATTCATGGATAAAAAAGAAAAGAGATATAAAATAAACAAACAAAAGACTTAGCTAGAATGCACAATCTCAGGAGCTCTTTGGGTGCACTATTTGCACCTCTACCTAAAAATCAGACTAAAGAGACTTGTTACTCTTTTTATAAGGTTTCTATAATCATAGGGCTTTTTTCTTTGTTTTTAAAAGAAATTTAGTTTTTAAAATTCAAGACAAAACTTACATAAATAAAGAATAGTTCATCCCAGTTATTGCAAGGAGTCAAGATGGAGATCTGAGATGATCAGAGATGTGGTGATTTATAGGACTTTGCATGTACAAATGTCAGAAACTAGTGGGCCAATTGGAATATGGAAGAGATGGAAAACAGGAAAGAGAGAAAACCTAAGCTTGATAAATTCAGCTTGAATGCCCCCTGTTTGCTGAGTCTCCTCTATTCCGGACAGCTTAGTAGCCTCTTACATGCCTTGTCCCCTGACTTCAGCCCTGGCGTTACAAGGCTCATTCACACTTCAGTCTTGCTGACACAGTCTACCCTTCTTTCCTTGCCTAGAAAAATACCCTCTGAATGCCCTTCCACATTCCTCCACCTGTCTAAATGTCAGACGTAGCCAAAACCTACCAGCAACGGAACTTAACGCATATTTATAAGAAAAACAAAGCCAAACATGAAGAAAAACTGGCAAATCTCTATCCTGAACTTTCCAGGGCAGCCCTGATCTTATGTAATTTGCTCCCCCCCCCCTTTCCAAATAAAGGTGATTTGTTAAACATATAACTAAATGTGATTTTGTTTTTATACATTTCTAAAAAAGAATTTCCATAAATACACTCACAACTTGGAAAACATCCCTTGTGAGGCCACACATCAGCACTGAGCATGTGGAAAATAGGATCCCTTCTGGAGAGAGGCTTTCCCCATCAGCTTCTCTGTACTCTCCCATTTCCATGACAGTATGGGAGAAGTAGAGTCCCTTCATTTGGAGTCCATTGTCTTCAGGACAGTACGATGCTGTAGCAAGGAGGTAGCCTGGGGTAAGAAAGTCATTTTTCCTTGAAACATACAGGCTGCTGATTTCCACCAATCAAGAAGACTCAGCTTAACTCTTTGTAATCCTTTCTTTTCCCTGCCTAGGAACCCCCGAATAGTTCTAAGAATGCTTTGATGGACCAAGAGTCCTACATTTCTGAGTTAAGGCCCATGACCTCCCCTATCCTGAAACGAACCAGTGCATATAGACCATACACTGCCATAGGTGGACAGGCCTTTACAAACCATTCCATCCAGTATTTTCCTAAGTTTCTTGGGAGGAAATTACAGCGAGGAGTTATTAAAATAGCCAGTTCCAGGCCTTTCCAGCTTTGTTAGATTGACTGGCCAGCAGGCTGGGAAACTGCATATGGCTTCAATGGTTATTTCATCTGTGAAGTGGTATAGCACACCCTAAACTTTGCTGTGGATAGCATCACCGGAGCATCCTGTGAAAATGTAAAGCCTCATTTAGATGCTCTGGGGAAATCGGGTTCTGCAATTTTCCTGAGCTACTCATTAATTTTTCTAGGCTTCTGGCTCATGGGCCACACGTTCAGTAGCAAAATACTAAGGTCAAGGCACCCATTGTTCAGAAAAGGAAGAAATGGAGGCCTAAGGAAATAAAAATAATATATTCGTGCTCAAACACAGGGACAGAGATGGCTAGCAATGAGGACTCCTGACTCCTGAACAAGTGCTCTTTCCATATGACCTGGCTGCCTATCATCAACAGGTCCTTAAAGCAGCCTGATGAAATGGCACTGTTTCCAATCAAAGGCTAATTAGGAAAATGATGTTTCCTGAAAGAGAAGCAGCCCTGGCTTGTCTCAGTAATGAGTAGGCACACTGGCAGGAACAAGACAAAGGCTGGGGGGAAGGGGCAGAATTTATGTCTTACTTTAATTGAAGAAATGAGCCAAAGCCCCCCTTACAAAGAGCCAGGGGTGGGAGAAGAATTATGGTCATACAGTGTCCACACAATCATCTGGGGGAGGGAGAAACTGAAACAGACACACAGGCAAACACAGCCCCCAAAGCCTTATGGAAACGCTGTGATGGAGGCGCTGCACAGAGCTGAGAGACCCTAAGAGTGTTGGAGGGGTGTGACGAAGGCTGGAAGATATAAGCTTTAGTCTAAGAAAGCATTAATGATGAAAAATGAGCTAAGCATTACTCCAACTAGAATACATCTTTACTTTAATGGCTCCCTTCAAACGCAGGCTTCACTCAGGAGGTGAAACTTGAGCTGAGGCTTAAATAAGCTGAAGTTTGTTAGGCAAAGGGTGAGATGGGACATTTCTGACAGAAATGCCAGCATGAGCAAAGACAAAGATATGATCTATGTCTAATGTGTTTGGAGATCAGAAAGACCTTCAGTGGGGTAGGGCAGCCTGCAGTGTGCAGGGCTAGAGACTGGGGAGTTGGAAACCATGTTGAAAAGGTCAACTGAGAATCATTCCCTTAAAAAAATATAGAAAGAAAAAAATTCCAGGCCCCATGCTAGGCTCTAGTTGGTAAATAGACATGGTGACATATAGCCTAGAACTCCAAATATTCCTTAGCAGACATTAATTGTGGCACTTTGGGTCAAGTGCTGTGACACAATGGAGCATAACATAGCAGATGCATCACATAGGATACTCAAATCACAGGGAATAGCTGATCTACCTGATTAGGGCTAGGAGAGCCTTTCCTACAGAAGGGACAAGTTAGCTGAAACCCAAAGGTGAATAGGTTAGCCAAAGGGAAGAAAATATTCTAGGGGAGAGGAAGGAATGTGTGAAGTCCCTGAGGGAAAGAAAAAGTGCTCAGTGTTGGAACAATTGAAAGAAATCCAACAGGGCTCAAATGTTCAACAGGACAGAGAATGGGTGGTGAGAGGTGACACCAAGGGGGCAGACAGAGGCCAGATCATGCGGGGCCTATGAGCCAAATTAAGGAATTTGGGTCTTCCCCCCAAAAAAGCACTCAGGGAGTCATTAAAGAGCTTTAAGTAGGAACAGATAAAAATGTAGTTAAAAAATCACTCCTACTGCTGCTGTTTGGAGGTTGGGCCTGAGGGATGCAGGAACATGAGACAAGAAGTTCCTTGGGGGCTGATGTCATGGTCATGATCTAGATGATGCATTATGTCCGCTTAGACAAGAGTAGTGGTCAAATAGACAAAAAGGAGGTGAAGTTGTAGAGTTTTGAGGAGGTAGCATCAACAGGACTTGAGGAAGAACAAAATCTAGGGGGTGGACTAGGGAGGAAAAAGTGGCTGGAAGAAGTGAATTATGATAGGAAGAACTCTGAGCCAGAGAGAGCTGAAGGATATTAGGGCCTCTGAAGGCTTCCCACTGGCCAGAGGCAGACTCTCAGAGAATCCAGGCTATGGGTACTCTTGGAACAGAGTTGGGGAAGTTCTGTTCCCACCGAAGTGTCTGGCTCTCTTAGAGTGGAATCCAATCTCAGGGGCTCAGTCTGCATTGCAGTTGAACTGGACAAGTCAACAGGACTATCAATTGCTCAGGGTGTCTTCCCTGTTGAGCCACTTGGAGTGTCCCATACTTCTCAGGTTCTATCCAGAATGAACTCCACCAAAGCTGGTGGGTGACATTGTTTTCATAGTTACTCATGGGAAACGGGCTCAGAGAGATGGAGTGGCCTGCCAATTGTTAAATATCCAGGAAATGACAATTGAATGACCTTTCCATTAGACTGTGGTCTCTGCATAATTTTCATGATAAATCATCGCTACAATAACTCCTATCCTATGATTGCCATAAAATCAGAGTTTAGGATCTTCTCTAGCTGTAATGACAAAGAGGTTTCAAGATTTGAGGCTACCGTCTCTGTTTTGTGTTGTCACCTAACAAGATAGGCAATATGGGAATGAAAACCCCACCAAAGAAGATGGGGAAAGACAAAGAAATGTTCCCCCAAAGCTTAAGACAAGGCTCATCTCCAAGAGGGCTGGAACACATGTATTGAACTCAAGGAGTTTGAAGAAATCATTTAATTAGACCTGTGGCTTGTAGGCCTCATACTTGCTGGGTTCACTTTCCAGTTTTAATACATTTTCTTTCTTTCTTTCTTTCTTTCTTTCTTTCTTTCTTTCTTTCTTCTTTTCTTTTCTTTTCTTTCTTTCTTTTTTTTTTTTTTTTGGTTTTTCGAGACAAGATTTCTCTGTATAGCCCTGGCTGTCCTGGAACTCACTCTGTAGACCAGGCTGGCCTCGAACTCAGAAATCCGCCTGCCTTTGCCTCCTGAGTGCTGGGATTAAAGGCATGCACCACCACTGCCTGGCTTAATACATTTTCTTCATCTTAAAAAAATGTCTGCTGGAGGGTTCAGTGGTTAGGAATGCTTGTTGTTCTGGAAGACCTGAGTCCATCCAGCTCCTAGCCACAACTGTCTGTAACTCCAGTTCAGGTGATCTGATACCCATTTAACATGCTATACACATGTTACACACACACACACACACACACACACACACAATAAAAAATAAGATAGAATATTTTTAAAGAAAATTTAAAATGTCAGTTGTTGTTCTTAGCACAAAAAGATAATTATGGGAGGAAATGAATATTTAGTTTGAGTTTGTGATTCCATATTGTATATATTGTATATATTGTACATCTCTCTAATACACACACACACAGAGAGAGAGAGAGAGAGAGAGAGAGAGAGAGACTCCAATTTTCATGTCATGTGGATTTTGTTACAGTTGTACTTTTTCAAAGTTCTTTAAAACTGTAGGCTGAAGTCAGTGTTTTCTTGGGAGTGATTTCTCTCTCTAGAAATCTCAGATCCACCCCATCTTAAATTTTCCTCAGTGTTACTTCTAAGTCTCCTTCAAAGTAATCTTTCAGCTGTGGAAAGGATGGAAACGGCTTTCTGATTAGCCTCTTTCCAAGCACCCTATCTTCCACAGAGTTCTATCTCCCTTACTTACACCCAGTGTTTATTCTTAGGCTATTTTGTGTGTGTTCATGGAACAAGCCTGTTCAGAGGTACTTGATGAATGGCATCAATGAGAAGGGGAGAGGTGTGGACAGCTTGTTCCAGCTCTGTAAGTTATAAGGAGCTCTGTGCTTGTCCGGCAATAGCATAGCTTTGTGGACTTGAGGCAAGCCTGTGCTTCCTCTGAAATGTTCTTTCACTGCAGGCACAAAAACACAGTAAACCACGATCCAAAAAAACCTGTCCCCCTGTGAATGGAGCTTTGTAAGCAGGTTAATGTATAACACTTCAGAAAGCTGGGGAGAGAATGTGTTTACTTTTCCAACAGAAACCACATCAGGGGTGTCAGATGCCAATAATCCCAGGATTCTGTGGTCATTTGCTTTGAATCTGCAGCCAAACTTTGGCATCCAGATGAGAAGGCTAGTGATTTCCAACCTCCTCACCACCAAGGATCTTTTTCTTTATTATTTTTCCCCTGTGAGTACCACATTTGGAAAGATTTGCATCTGCTAAAGCTACACTTATTACAGAATAATTCATTTTCCCAACTTTTTCCTCACCCAGCTTCTAATCCATATGAGATAACCGCACAGAGCTAATACGATTTCAGTCAAAAGCAAAGGAACAGGATAGCTTACTGAGTTCTCCATGGCTTTGTCTTGGCTGAGTATATGATTCCTATTAGATTTCCTTAACAGTGAGAAACTGCTTGAGGGCACTACTTACTACTTTCAGAGACCCCAGATCCAGTGCTGCCAGTACAAGGTGACAGCACATTGAAAGGATGACTATCAACTTAAGAAACACCAAAGCTCATAAGCCACAGATGAGGTCTCTTTGGTTCGTTTCACTAACTTTTCAGTGTCTTGAGTTCTTTTTTCCTATGTGAATGGTGTGAAAGACAGAATTCCCCAAAGAAAAATAACTTGTGTTTGCCTGCCTCCTACTGCTACAGGGAGAATCTCATATGTGAGGATCTGCCTTATCCTCAGGCCTGACCCTCCTCAAATCTGAGGTACCTATCTTCTAGATCAGGGATAAGTTAGAAGTTGTCTAGAAGCTCATCTAAGCCAAACACCCCTTAATCAAACCAAATACAAAAGAACACACATATGGTTCTGTCTATGGCACTATACTAGCAGCTTTTGAGGCAAGGGACCTCGTCTGAGTTTTCTCTGTAGCTCTGTAGACAACCAACCAATCCAGTGTGCTGTCTGGCATCAACCAAATCTAGTGAAATGAATCACAGTGACTTCTGGGCAAGATGAATAATTCAGTTACTAGGAATGGAAACTGGATTGTGAATTCCCTAAAAGAAAAATGGCTTATCCATTTCTGTGTCTTCAGTATTTGACACACAGTGGCTGTTCAACAAATGCTTGAATGAATAAATGAATGAATGAACGAGTGGTGCACTGCATTACTGAAGAGTTGGACAACAATTATTGCAGGAACATAGGTTAGGAATGACAAGTAGAACTTTCTCAACATTTCTTTTGATCAGTTGTGACCCAGTCCTACTCTGTCACTGGCTACTAATTGTCCACTACACCCTCTTCCATGCAACTCTCATTGCTTTCCCACGTTACCATTGTTTCCATATATAAAGCCACAGGCACTGGTTTGATAAAAAGAGCCTGGGTCAGAAGCTTGGCCCAATATGGTGGAAAAGCTGCTGGTCCTTGCTCTAAAAGCAGCTCAGAAAGGACTGCGAATGAATGCAGCCTAGACATGTCTCTCTCCCTGTGGTGTCACTGGGTGTAATTTAAGCAGAGACATTCTTGCAGTTGTTACACCCAGGCAAGTGTGGGGAATGAAGCAGTTGTCTGTGACTGATTTAAACTGTGGTTTTTGACAACTGGGCCCCTGAGTGAAGTGTCCCATCTGTTAATTTTAGTGACCAAGGGAACTGTGACATGAGCTCCAACAGCAGCAGTGGGATCAGTTCTGTGGGGTCCTCGACAGCATGGGAAGATTTTCTATTCCCAAACCAAATTGGGAGTTTTCTCTACATAGCAGTGCTGTTTAATCAAGATAGCTCTTTCTGGCAGGATCCTGAAATGAAGGAGCAAGGTGGCCAAAAGAAGGGGCGATAGTAAAATTGTTCATAAATAAGGCTATCCTTATGAGAAGGTCACCAAAAGTCCGCCTTCTCAGATTTCCACCCCTACACTCTTGCTCACCACCCCCATCTCCAAACTTCAAGTCTCCTGTCAGCCCCACCCCCCACCCCACCCCCCACCCCACCCCCCACCCCCCGCTTCCAGCAAAGGCATCATATGTCCTCATTTCAGATTTCAGCATTATTACAGCATGAACAACCATTGCCGTTTACTGAGGCTTTGTCTCTTGATTGGTAATGTGAGAAAAAGTGTGATATTATGTAGGTAGATGCACAGGGACAAGGGGAGAGAGAGAAAGATGTTTTCTGTGGAAGATTGTCTTGGAGAAATATCTTGTCAGTGACCAGACCTCAAAGTCTCTTCATGTAGGAGGACAAAATGAAGCTAGAAAAGGTGAGGGCAATCAATAGAGAGGAAGGAACCCAGGCTACACATTTTGTTTTGGGTGGATCTTACTTACCATGTTTATTCCAGAGAAACTTAACAGAAACATTTAAATTCTACACCCCACCCCCACCCAGTGGCAGGATTCCCAGATGCCCAGCCAACAAATCTATGGCGTCTTTTCAGCTATATTTGGTGGAACAGGCTCCCAACTCCACATACCAGCTTACAGAACTCATGTAAACGTGCTCTACATTTAGGCTGTCCCGTCAGATGACCCATTGTTTCTCAGCACAGACTCTGAAACCCATCCCAAATAAAACTACATTTCCTCATGAGTTCAAACCGTAAAACTCTACAGATCTCATTTGCATGTACCTCAAGGGCCTTTTTGAAAGGCCCAGCTCAAGACTCACATATTTCTCAAAGAGATGTCCCTGGCAAGTAAGGAAGCTTTAGGTATATGAACACAATAATCTCAGAAGCACTTGTAGATACCCTCAAGGATGGGATGTCTCAGAAGTCAGAATCTCTAAAGAGGGACAAATGAAAGAAGAAGAAAGTTTATTTTGAAGGCCCAGATATCCCAAACCCAGGCCCAGGTAATCATGGCAGCATGACATAAGTAGCCATGCCCTGCCATGAGAAAATCTGAGTTTGCAGATTAACTCTGCCTCAAAGAGATCTTATTGAGGTGGCCACTAAGCTAGACAACACTGGAGAAACCTAAGCCCTCTGATAGATGTGCATTGTCAGTAGGCTTAATCAAAAATCCTAAAGGGGAGTTTTCTCCCTTTGTCTGGAGTATCAGATCAGTTGGTACAGGGAACTGCTGTTCACCCACTGATTCTCTTAGCAGTTTAAAGATGCCATCATATTTATAATCTTTCTTTTTATCTTTGTTCTCTACTTAAAGAAGTCAAGTTGAGCTAGAGCTCAGAGTGGGAGCAAGCATACAATGCATACCACTAGGGAAGAATCAAGTTTGCATGGTCTGAGCTCTGGTTTATTCATTGTGTGCTAAGCGTCCTGTGTCTCATTATGTTCTTCATCTTTACCTGCTTTTCCTCTACACATGTTCTACTGGTTTTTTTTAAAGTACCTTGTGCATAGTCACACTTAATTTTACTAGGAAATGAGTTGCATAAAATGAGAATATTACATTTCTGTTTCCTTTCCATTGCTCCCAAGCAGGACAGAAGCAATCAAAGAGCTAAGAAACCCCATCCCTTCTCTATTTTCTATGTCTTCTTGTGGATCAGGAAGAAATTTTATATGTGACAGGGTCATTTCTTCACTCTTGAGCAGTGGAGCTACAAAGATGAATGTGACATAGTCCCTGCCTTCAAAATAAGACCAAAAAAAAAAAAATCAAGTAAAGATCTGAAATGAGCTCTATATCTTTGAGGCGTTTGACCAGGGAAAGGCAGTCAGGATAGAGAAGGAGCACATGAAAAACTCTCCGGAAAGGAGATAATTCAATGCAATATACTGTAAGCTTCAGCCAGGCAGCATAAACTGAGGCTGAAAGTTCAGTAAAGTTAGCTCTGAAGGGAGCGTGGAAGCAAATTAAGAAGTCAAAGGTACTTTCTTCTATCAAAGTTGTCCTCATATTCTGCCAGTTTATCGTAAAATAGTGATTCTCAACTGGGACTATTCCTCTCCAGATGACATTTTAGCCATGTGTGTGGACACTTTCGACTGTCATTATGCAGAGAAATCAATTCTTACAGGTAAAGATCAAGGATATGAGTAAATAGGTGGGTAGTGATGAGTTGATGCATTCCATCTTAAAGAATACTGTTGGGAAAGTGACATGGCTCAGTAGATAAAGACTTCCAACCAAGGCTGAAGTCCTGAGTTCAATCCCAGTGAACCACAAGGTAGAAGAGAGTTGATCTCCACACAAGTTTTCCTTTGTTTCTACATGTCTTGTCATTGCACAATAAATAAATAAATAAATAAATAAATAAATATTTAAAAATTAAAACTAAAAAGGCTCAAAGATTAAGAATGTTCAACTATTTTTGCAACAGTTCTGAGTACTGTTTCCAGCACCCATGTCAGCCAGTTCACAGCCACTTGAGGATCCAACACCCTCACCTGAACTGGGCGGGCCCCTGAACTAACGTGCACATACGCTGACACAGACACACATTACATATTCATGTGATTTAAAATCATAAAAACAAACTATTAAAATGATAAAAAAAGGAATGTTGATTCTTTTTTTTTGGGGGGGGGGGGTTCGAGACAGAGTTTTTCTGTGTAGCCCTGGCTGTCCTGGAACTCATTCTGTAGACCAGGCTGTCCTCAAACTCAGAAATCTGCCTGCCTCTGCCTCCTGAGTGCTGGGATTAAAGGCGTGCACCACCACTGCCCGGCCAGAATGTTGATTCTTGAAGACAGAAATTGTGTGTCTCTATTGCCAAGACTCAGAGGGTTGTTAGATCATGAATGTTTGAGGACATAATGAATGCAGAAAAAATGAAAAGATGACTAATATATGTATATAGAGTCTCCTTTGGATCAAGACTTCTATGACTTCTAGTTTTGAGAAATTTATTCTTGTTTACCTTGGCAAGGGTTTCTTATCTTTTCTATTATTATATTTTGTGATTACAGTGATATGAGCATTGCTATATGGGGGAAAGGTGGTAGTTTGTCTCTGCATTTGAATATTCCTTCCCATTTGGTGACTTCTGGGGTAAGATTGTAAGGTATGGCCTTAGTGGCAGAAGTATGTAATTTCAATAGAATTTTGAACTCAGTCTTTCTGCTTCCTGTTTGTGACTGAAATGTGAGCTATCAGCTGCTGCTCCAACTGTTTATCACCTACTACCTCCAAACACCTCCATCATGGATTATAACCCATCCAGCATTTGTTTCTTCTATATGTTGCCTTGTCATTGTGTTTTATTACAGTGGTACAAAACTTACTAATACATGAGCCTAGGCCCTTCTGCATGCTAACTCAACATTCTAGTGCTGAGATATAAGCTCTACCCTCTTCTTAGGTTTATTTTGTTTGAGGTATACTCAGCTTCTTGAATCTATCTATCTATCTATCTATCTACACACACACACACACACACACACACACACACACACTGTAGTTTTCTTTTGGTTAACTTAGAAAGGGGATGGATCTAGATGGCAGGAGGTAGAGAGGAACTGGAAAAAAACAGAGAGAGGGAACACCATGATCAGCCTATACTGTGTAAGAAAAAAATATAAAAATATAAAAATATGTTTTTTCAATAAAAAGAAATATTTTTTAAAAATGAAAAGTCTTAGAAAAGAGACAAAAAATATCTGTCTCTGATTAGAAAACAAACAGGTTTCTAAGGGATGGTAATAAAATGAAGTATACTATACTATACTATAATATAATAAGATAAAACGAAAACAAATAGAAGGAAAAAGGTCCAAGGGAAGGCACAGGAGTCAAAGACATACTCCTTCACACACTAAGGAATCCCATAAGACACTAACTTGAAAGCCATAATATATACACAAAAGACCTGTAGGGCAAAAAGAGAAAATTACATATAAATAAAAATAAGCTACATTTTTATTTTGATATTTATTTATTTTGCCTTTTCTAGATACGGTTCCTCTGTGTAGTATTGGCTAACCTAGAACTCACTCTGTTGACCAGGCTGGCCTTGAACTTAGAGATCCACATACCTCTGTCTCTTCGGTGCTGGGATTAAAGGCATGTTTCACCACTGCTAGGCTAAGGTAGAATTTTTTTAAAAAAAGAAAAAGCCCTGCCATGAAATTAAAGCAAGGGACTTCTGAAGACACTATTGAATTTGTTTTCTGTTGCCATCTAGTCTGGACATGAAGTCTACCCTTAAGAGTTGTTTGTTTCCGCAGTGAGATCCTCTTGGAGAAAACTAAATTTTCTTTTTCTTTTCTTTTTTCCTTTTCTTTTTTTCCTTTTCTTTTCTCTTTTCTTTCCCTTTCCTTTCTTCCTTCCTTCCTTCCTTCCTTCCTTCCTTCCTTCCTTCCTTCCTTTCTTTTTTCTTTTTCTGAGACAAGGTTTCAGGGTTTCTCTGTGTAGTTCTGGCTGACCTGGAACTCAATTTGTAGACCAGGCTGGGCTCAAACTCACAGTGCTGGGATTAAAGGAGTGTGCCACTACCACCTGGCAGAAAACTAAATTTTCATTTGCAAGTGATTATCAATTAGGGATAAAATTAGGAATGCAGGCCTGTGTGGCACTCGGACGCCATCGGGTGCAGTCTTATGGAGGCCCTGTATATGCTGCCCCAGTCTCTGTGAATTCATACATGCATGGATCCTGTTGATTTAGAGGGTCTGGATTGGTTATTAAATATTAGAAACTGTTAGCCCCATCTGCCATCATGTTGCTTACTGTCTTTGCAGCTGCAAGGAGGTGGAGGCTCAGCTCTCTGCTGCACTACTCTCGTGGACAGATAAAATACTGGTAACAATCCTTACCAAACAAAGCAATATGAAGCAAAAAGGTCATTGAGTTCCTTTTGTGTTAGCCATCTACTGCTGGAAACTGGGCTTACCGTGAAGAATGAGTGTATTACAGGTGGGCATACATATGCCAAACTCAGGCCATGGAACCCCACAGGAGTTGCACGGACTTATTTCACTGATGGTCAGTTGCATTAGGGGGGTATTGCCATAAACTATTTTCTTTTGTCAGCTTCCTCTTTTCCTAGTTGTGTGGCAAGAGAGAAACCTTTCTCTGGAATATTTTTATTCTGTCTTGCGAAAGTTTCAGGTTGGAACGTTTCAGGTATGAAATATATGGGTCTCTAAAAAACAAACCCAGATAGTTAAAACGGCACAATTCTTCAAGTCTTTGGGTGCTTGGCATGCTTGCTTTTCTTCGTACCCTTAAGTCCTGTATTTTCTTGCTGTGTCATGCTTAGAAATTTTTAGTTTTCAGAGAATTGCCCTGAGCTAGGAGTGTGGCTGCAGTCTCATTTGTCTATCACCAGGGGGGTTTGTTTTTGAAAAGAAATCATACAATATATCCGGAACACGCTTTTTCCCACCCAACTCTTCCCAGACTGCCCCCAAAGAGCAAGAGCAACCCTCTCTCTCTCTCTCTCTCTCTCTCTCCTTCTCTCTCCCTCTCTCCCTCTCTCCTCTCTCTCACACACCCTAAATCAGAAAGCATAACATACAAGCAAAAGACCAGTAAGGCAAAAACAATCCTTACCAAACAAAGCAATATGAAGCAAAAAGGTCATTGAGTTCCTTTTGTGTTAGCCATCTACTGCTGGAAACTGGGCTTACCGTGAAGAATGATTAATATGGCAACTGAGGCCTCATTGAAGAAAACGAATTTTTCTTTGTAAGTTGCTGTTCAATTGCAGATATCTTCTTGGTAGGGGTTATCATCAGGGATTTACAAAGCACATTGTTTTTAGATTTTTATTTTATGTGTACAAGTGTTATGCCTGAGTGTAAATTTGTGTACCACATTTGTAGAGTGCCTCAAGGGGTAGAAGAGAATATCAGATCCCATGATTCTGGACTTACAGATAGTTGTTAGATACCGGCTAGGTGCTGGGAACCAAACCCACACCTCTGAAATAATAGCCAGAGCTCTTTAAACTGAACTGAACTGAGCTAAGCTAAGCTACCCTAAGCTAAACAGCCAGTGCTCAAAACTATGTAGGGATATCCAACACTATTAATGTCTACATAGTGAATAGGCCTCAAAGGGCCACATAGGCCTGAGAAAGAAGTAATGGTCTGTGTTTTAGTTGTTGTAGTGGGGATTTATGACAAACATTATCTGAGGACAAGACAGGTATAGTCATATAGGACTCTATTTCTGGGGCTGGGCCTGGTTTAATGTTGCCTTTGCTGTCTTAAATTCACACTTATTTTTAAAAAGAGTACCTACACTTCCATTTTGCACAGAGCCCAACAACTCCTGTACAGACATTTCTGGCTGGAACCAGAACTATTAGAACCTGTAGCCTCATCTTTGAGAGTAGAGTTTATTCTTGTATCTTAAAGCAGAAGGATCTGCAAAGTTACAGCCTGAAGTGAAAGGCCCCCAACGGTGAAATCCTCTCCTTCCGATTTCACACCACACTCCCATCCTCATGCATTCAGCCAGGATCAGTGACCCGTGCTGCTCCCTTGGGAATGGTCTCTTTGCGCTGAAAGTCTTAATATGGTGTCTCTAAGTCCTAGATGAACTGCTTAAAAAGGATCAGAGCATTATACATATATCTCCATCTATCTATCTATCTATCTATCTATCTATCCCAACAGAATAATTACATGCTCATTTCTAGTTGTAAGACACTGTACCGAGATCCAGTTTACTTTTTCTTCAGTTTTCCCCTATAGTAACATTCGGTAAAATTATACTATGGTATCATAGATATTCTACTGTTATATTATCTACTATGATATAATTCTGTAAAAATTCTATGATAGCACAGTGACCTTGAGAAAACTCATTCACTGAGATTTCCGAGTTTATTTATAGTTTACTGAATACGTGCATTTGGATCTAGACATTATCATCACATTAAGTCTGAGTATCACCTCTTATAATCCTGTTACTGCTCAATGCCATCATCTGAAGGACCTTTGTGGCATGTCCTCATTATTGTCCCCTGCCAAACTCATCTTCAGCCCTTGGCAAACATTAATCTATTCTTTGTTTCTAAAATTAGGGTTGTTTCCAATTGAGTTTCTTACAAATATTACCCATATTTTTGAAAAACTATTTCTATTAATTCACAAACACTTAAGTGGTTAATAAAGATGAATTCTTTTTGAAAGGCTTTGAATCACTTACCAGCTGATGGTTGTTTTCCATTTAGAAGCATCGTGTTCCAAGGAAAAGTGTGTGTCTTTAGAGTTTGAAATATTTTTTAAAGAAGCAATACTCTATTATTTCCTTCCTCCATGGCTTGAGACTGTTTATTCAACACACTGAAAGCAATGAACTTTGGTTCATTGATGGTTGAGATCATGTTTCTTGATTCTTAGCATTACATCCATGTATCTCGCATGGTATCTGACAAATAATGGTACCAGAAAATGCTTACTGAATGAATAAATGAATCACAGTAGTAATGACAGCAAGAACTGAACTGGTTTTTGTTTGTTTGTTTGTTTGTTTGAGCTTCAGTTACAATTCTAAGAATGATAGATGAATTAGATGGCTCATTTAATCCTCACACTGATGCTCTAAAATAGGTCTGTTATTATTCTCATTTTGTAGAACAGGAAACTATATAACAGAGAAACCATGCCTAACCTTAAGGTACATGTAACTAGCAAGCAACAGAGTGTGAATTAATCGTTTGTAAGGGAAGGCAGGAACATCCTGGCTGTCTCTTGACCATTTGTGGTGTCAGTGTTCCTAGTGATAAGCCAAGTAGCTTATGAAGCAGACCCAAGGTTCTTTGTTCTTCTTTATTATGCTCTTTCCCTAGGGGTCCATCCTCAATTTCCTTTATTGTTCCTACTTACACATACACATATCACTTTTCTCTTTCTACAGGAATTATACTCAATATTTAAGATTCAGTTTGAATTCTACCTGCTTGGCAAAGCCTGCCTTATATACTCTTGCTAGAAGAACTCTCGCACTTTGAAACTCCCTGGCCTCATAAACCGTACTAATCATTTGGTACTTGAAAACAGCATAGCATTACAGTGACCATCCAGACTGCAGAGTCAGATAGGAGAGAGCAAATTTAAATCCCAGCTTTGTCAATTTACTAGGTGTATGACTGTGGGCAAGTTACTTAACTTCTCCATCAAGGAGCATGATCTTTGAACCGGAAAGAGAATGAAAGCCTAAGCTAAATGAGGAGATAATAAAGAGTAGTCCACAGCTGCATTCAATGAGTTCAAGTTTCCAGACCCACACAAATTACTTCTGAAGCTATCAAGAGAGAATATAAGACGTGATCACAGTGACAGTCCTGGCAGTGTTTTTAGAAACTGTGGCCTAGGGAAAGGCAAGAGGTGCAGAGAAGAACATAGCTTAATTTTTAGAGAAGGTGGGCGGCAGTATTGCGTAGGGATGAAACATAAATCTTGGAAAGTCAAGACCAGTGAGCACGGCATTGGTCCTTGGCAACAGTATAGAACGCACTGTTAAGCAGTTCATTTGTGAGACTTTCGAAAGAGCGGAAATAACTACAGGTAAGCGTGAGCTCACAAAAGCAAGTCATGCCTAACTAAGCCCATTTCCTCCCTGAAAGGGCATCTATTAGCGGAGATGACAAGAACACCATTCCTTAGGGTATCTGACTTTCAGCAGGACTATCTGAGAGGTCTTCTACATACTCATAAAGAAGATGGAAAAAAAATAGAAGGTGGGTGATAGCAAATGTTACATGGATTGCTTCAGGTTTGAATGAGCTTATTAAAAGTGATTGGTAATAAGAGAAGAATCTAAGGTAGCACTGTGAAAGTTCACACTGTACCTTGTTTCATTCAATGCCTTTATTAGAGACTAATAAGATGTATAAATACTTACTAGTGTAGAAATGTGTTCACTTATTATATGTATATAATATAGAGATACACACACATCTATACAGAGATCTCTGGTATTAAATGTCCAGGAAATACGGTACCAACTTCCTCAAAAACAAATTTAGTAATAATGTGTAATACTGAAAGTAAGGTTTGAGAAAAAGAATAGATTGAAATGCATAAGGAGATGGACTTTGAGGATGGGTACAAGCTCACCATGGAAGTTAAATATAATGTCAATTGTACAGATACACAATGAAGCACACAATAAGAGTTTAAGCAAGAAACCGCAGAGGGTTTTAATTAAACTACAAGCTACACAGAGATCAGGTTTGTGCACAAAAGACAGCAAGCAAAAGGCCCAAGCCTGCTTATCTGAGCAGGCATGGCTTATAGATCTTCTAAATGGCTACTGGATAAAAAGGGAATTAGACGTAGTTTGTGTGAAGCTAATGTTTGTTCAATCTAAGGACAACAGTTTAACAATTGGGGAGTGGTCAAATACAGAATAAACTGATTTATATAGGGATGAGTTTTTCCAGATTATCTGGAGGCTACTTCTGCACTGAGCAACAAGGTAGATGCCCTTTAATGCTAATATTCAGATTTTACAATTTCTTACATACTTGAAAATTATGGAGACTGAAACGATGACTGAAGATGAGCCTAGACTAAATATCCTCCCTTAATTTCAATGCCAAAATCCTACATAAGTCATATTTGCTTAAGAAATAGCTTACTCTTGAGCCAATCAGGTGACAATATTTAAATGCCTAATTCTCCTGAGCTCTGGCCTTTTGTATTACCCCAACTCTAGACTTATTTCCATCCAGTATAAAAAAGACACAAAGGAAATGTCAAAGGAGAGTCTTGGAGATTTAGTTATAGAAACGTTCAGATCTGTTTCATGAAAAAATATTGGTATGCAGCCAATGAGTAGGGAAAGCATACTCTTCCCTCTCCCTCCCCCTCCCCTCCCCCTCCCCCTCCCCCCCCCCCCCTCCCCTCTCCCCCTCCCCCTCCCCTCCCTTTCCCTCTCCCTCTCCCTTTCTCTTCACTCTCTCCTTTCCTCTACTTCTCTTACTTCACTTCCTAGATCTTCACATAACCAGAGTGAGGATTGGTACAGGCGTAGAGACAGAGAGTGTTAATTTTGGGCGTAATGGTGAACAGCACACAGGGCAGGAAATCTATTCAATGCGTTTAAATTTTGTGAACATGAAATAGACAACAAAAAACATAAGAATCACAGTCTCTAAACTGTGTCTCAATGAAAACCTCAGGAAAGGCAGATCCCGACTTCGAGTGGGATTCAACTGAGTTATTTTACAGAGGACTGAGCAGGCCACCAACACTTCTTGGTTGGCCTTTCACAGCAAACAGCTATTTGCTCTGCTTTTCACCAGACACTGCTTGGCAGAATCTCGACACTGCACTTTTGCTAGAAATCGAGCTTCTAGCAGCTGACATGGAATCAAACTCCACTCACCTCTCTTCTCTGCCTTTGGCCAAATGTTAGTTGCTTTTTCACAAAGTAACCATTATGCTCCTGCAACCTATTAGGTGCCCTTTCGTTCCCATTTGATGTCGAAGTCCTCGTTGCTATCATAGAAGTGTCTATTAGGAACATGTCTGCAGCCTAGCTCACTAGAACTTTGCCAACATTTGAACATTTTTGCTCTCCATGTCCTCTCTTCAGTAATGTCCATGTCTGCAGCCCCCTGCCCCAGCCCCCGCCCCAGCCCCTGGGACAGAGGAGTTAGAAATCTATAAGGCCCATTTCCTGGAAGTCCTATTTCTCCTTGAAACAGAAAGGCCTTTCAAATGTGGCTTTCTGGGTTTTCCAACTTACTGGTGGGTGGATCTGGAGTGGGCATCCCATCTGCACATCTGGCAGGGCCGCCTTCCAGATTTTCCTCATGACTCAGGATCAGTTTCTGAGTGCTGGGCGGGGCAAAGCTCCTGAAGTTGCTGTGAGGCACCTCCCCCTGTGAGCAGAGCTTGGTACAGCCCAAATAGTTTCCAGGTTAAGAAAGCCAGAATCTTTGTTCAGCTGCACTGGCAGAACATACTTAGTGGGGTTACCTGGCTAAGAGCAGCAGCAGCAGCAGCAGCAGCAACAGCAGCAGCAGCAGCAGCAGCAGCAGCAGCAGCAGCAGCAGCAGCGTTCCTGAGATAACTCAGGTGAGTAGAGCAGATGCCCACAAATTTAGTTTAAAATTTTATTTTCTGAGTTGTAACATCTAAGAGACTCAACGGAACTTCGCTGTAGAGTTAAGCAAACTTTACATCTATTAAGGTGGTTTGTCTGGATAGGATGTGTGTACATGTGTACATTAATAGCCGTTTTGAAACATCTAAAATGAGTTGGAATTGGGGGGCTCAATGCAATGATTTTGATGGTGTTGCACTAAAGTGTTTCTGCGAGCTTGCTGGTCTGTTTTCGGTGGATGTTCTGTTCGTAAACACTTGGGCAACAAGAACAAACCTGTGAGAAGAGTGTGAGGAGAGGCTGGCTAGCTAGGCTCTTCATCCAGTTTACTCTGATGCACAGTGATAGGCAAAGTATAGAAATTCAGGCACGATCATGGAGCCACACTCTCTGCCTACTTTCTGTAACCGTTTGAAATTGTGTGCACAGGCCACTAACTGCTACCCAATCAAGGAGTAGCTGCCTAGGTTATCTTAACACCCTGTCTGCACAGCCTCGGGGGACCTTCCTGTGCTGGTGACAGGTTGATCTGGCTATTCTATTATCAGCTCCTGGGCCTGGTTTGGTTTCCCTCTGATTCTATCTTTGGTTTAAATTCTGAATTGCAATCAAGGCTCCATCCCCCATTCCACTCTACTACACTTTTGGTGGGGCTTAACTGGGGACTTGACCAGAGCTGGCTTCAACCAGGGTCAGGAAAAGGGAGCTGCCACACATTGCAATGGAAACAAGTGGGTGTGAGGACTTAGCAAAAAGTTTGATGAAAATCACGTTGGAAAATTCAACAAATTGTCTTATTCTGTCTGTCACAGCAAAATGCTTCCTGGTTTGTATTTATGTTTTTATTAAACTTCAGCTAATGTTTCATTTGCTAATCTTTGTTGTGAAATTGAGGTCTCTCTTTATGGCCTGAATGAATAAACAAAAATTTGGAAGTGTTACTAATTAACCCCTTCCTCTGGTGTTTCTTCCCCTCTTACACTCACGTGCGTGCGTGTGTGTGCGCGCTCGTGTCTCTCTCTCTCTCTTTCTGTGTGTGTGTGTGTGTGTGTGTACATGTGTGTTCACACAGGCATGCAGGAACACATGCACATACACTTGTGCATACGCATATGCACTCATGTGCTTGTGTAAGTACTTTGTATTTGAGCAGCATTCTTTATTCATTGTGAGAGTTTCCAAAGGTCCAGGGAACAGCTTAAATGCTTACATGGCCAGGAATAGGTTAAAAAGCAGACTTTCTATATCCTTGCAAATTTTCAGTTCCTAAATTAAAAGCAGAAAACAGTCCCATTGTGACCCCAAAACAGTTCCTTTGATTAGCCTTGATTTGAAATAATATCACCTTCTGACAGCTAACGATTCAAAAATAAGACTTCTATGTGCATTGTTGCCAAAAGAGAACAATGTGTTTTTGTAACTTTTTGTCTGCATGCTGCTCTTTCTCTCACAGTTCTTCTTTTTATTGTTTCAAAATATACTTTTGGGGAAAGCTCAATAGGTCCCAATTCTAGTACCAACTTGGTTATGATGTAACCTGGCAAAGTCTCTTCCTGTTACAGTGAAAGGAAGAAGGTGTATTAACTGATCTCTAAGAGTTCTTCCAGAAAAAAAAATTCTATAAAAATCAGAATTAGATTCTCAAAGGACGGTAAAATTAGATTTTTAGGATAAGCCTAGTCAGCCAAGTCAGCAAGTCAGCCAAAAACAGGAGGTGGAGTGGGGCCTAAGGAATGGCCATTTTATATAGGTCTTTTAAATGTCAGTGCGCATCTTATTTTAAGCATGTGATCATATTTCCTCTGTTTCTACAAAGAAATGAGATTTAATTTGCTAAAATTAAACATTTCCTAATATAACTGTTAAATGTTAACTTATTCTTAACAATCAAAAGTACACTCACATACTTAATTTCATTAGCTCTTCCAAATAGCACACCGAGGTGGGCAGGGAAGCCATCATATTCCTGTTGTGCCTATGGGGAAACTGAGCACGGAATATGTTACTACAAGTGGTGCCATCGGGGATTTGCTTGTGAACCTCCTGATTATGCATGCTCTTTTTATGATTTTTGAATTGTCTTTTACTTCTTGATATAGTTTTTCAGCACGGTACATTGTGTGCTTTTCCTTTTTTTTTTTTTTTTTTTGAACACAGTCTTCTCTCTGGACAGAGTAAATATATCTTATGGAAAACAGTAGAGTTGATTAGCGAATTTGAAGGTTCCTTTCAGATCCCAGAGTGTCTGGCCAACAAACCCTTGAATGTCAACAGCCACTTCCAAGTTTTCTGGCAGATATGTGACCACAGATGTAAGATAAGATTCTACTTGTGCAGAAAATGGAAAGCGCTGTTCTCGGTGTAGCACATGGATGCTGAAGCTTTATTTTCCCCATTAAAGCCCAACTTCCAGTAGGAGGAATAAGATTATGTCTAGACCAGGACAGAATTAGGTCTCCTGTACTAATTGTGCTCCCATTTATCTCTATTTTTGTAGAATATGGGGGAGAAGGTAGCCAGAGACAGTGTCATCAGAGCCATATACTTTCAACCTATGCCCCTTAATGTACTGGCTACTTCACCTACTCCTTTGACTCCAAAGTAATCTGAGATCTGTGTTCGGGTTTTAAAATCAATTTTGATTTAGAATTAGTTTGATGACTGTTGGAAGGCTGATCCACAGCTAAAGAAGGAAATAATTTTCCTCCAAGAATCTGTCTGCCTCCTCGGAGCTTCAAGTCCAATGTACAGCAAAACATCTCTCCTGGCTGCTGGTTGGAGTTCCACATGGCAGGCTCCCTCCATTTTCCCTGGCGATTTCTGACTAGCCACACACTGAACCTGCCCCTATGCGTTTTCTTGGTTGACACTGAGTTCCTCACATTCTTTCTTTCTTTGAGCATTGGGTCTGAATTCTAGTAATTCTGCCTAAGGCTCTTACCTCAATGATAAGCCTGCTGTTTGTCCTTCCTGGCCACACCTGCCATTTGCGCCCAGACTACACAATTCCTCGGAAGAGTTGCACATACTCCAGAGGTTATCTTGAGATTTGAAGGTTGAAGGTAAAGCCCTAGCTTTTATCTTCTATCACCTTTCCTAAAAGGTGATCTTTGATTAAATGACTCTCTCCTCCCTCTCACCACCTGGTGCAAAAGAACAGTAAAGAAAGAAACATTCCTGTCTCTGTAAACCTCTGCTCTGACAGAGAAAGTTGTTCATAATAATACCAGCTTATACATCTCTGGGTTTCCACATTTTCTGAGAGCTACCAAGCAATCCTTTAGATATAAAGGGTTTGGATTCTATCATGATCATTAAACCACGAAAATAAAGAAGCTTTTCAATATCCACCATGGCAATAAATTCTAGGCAGAAAGCCTCAAAAGTTGGGCATTGTGTTTACTTTGGAGAGTTTCCTCATTTGAACTAAAAAATCCTTTCTCTAAAAAATGCAGTGACCAAAAGATGAAGTGTGGTATAAAAGAAAACCACACACCACGTCTGGCATTTCACAGACTGGGCTTTAACTCAGTCTTGCCAGTTTTTCGCTGCTCTTTCTCTGAGTTGCCATTTTTGAGGCTACCAAGTGAAGGGCACAGGTTGTGTTTTACAAAGCATGGCTGCCGCAAAGAGAGACCATGAGAGCTAAATTGGACAATGCACATTTCAAATAATTTGCCACACAAATATTGATTGTCTACTTAAGACATTTATCTGTCAAACAAATATTGCCTGGACAATGCTGAGATGCTGAACAAGAAGCCTAGTAAGGAGAGGGTTTCCAATGTTTATCTGGCAGCCATACGGCACTTTCTATTTATTCAAAGTTGGTTTACACTAAGCATCTCAGTAGTTAAAGCTATAGTTTAAGGGTGAAGGATTCATGCCTTCAGTCTCATGATAAAAAAAAAAAGCTGAAGCTCAAAGAGATCAAGTTCATAGAGCAAATGGAACACAGTTGTCTTGTTACCTAGTCAGAAACGGGGAGTCAATCCTACTATGTAATTCCAGCAGGACTTAGGACTACAATTATACCCTAATGAAAGATAAAATGCATATTCCCCATGTGTTCCCTGTAATGCAAGCATTTTCATGCAAAAGGCATTCATTCTATCAAGATTTGACCCTCCAATACCAACAGTACATTATGTTCCTGAAATATCCCTACCTAGGTCATAGTATGGTATGGTTTCAATTTAGGAGAATGTGTGTGTGTGTGTGTGTGTGTGTGCGCGCGCGCACACACACGCGCGCGCTTAAAAAACTTGTGGGAGCCAGTTCTTTCCTTCTACCATGTGGTTCTTAGGGAATTGAACTCAGGTCATCAGGCTTGGCAAGTGCTCTTCCCTGATGAGCCATCTCGCCAGACCTATTTTGTTATCTTTAAAATCATACCTAATTTGGTTGAATTGATGCTGCTTCTGTGTTTACACAGGGTCTCTTTGTAACGAATTCTTCTTGCAAGCTTTTGTGAGCCTTACTATTTGCCTGATTAGCAAAGGAGACTTTGTGAGAGCACATGGCTTTCCTGGGCAGGAAATACCCATTTATCCAGAATGTTCAGCACTAGGAGGTTCTGGCAAACTAAATGTCCTAATTGCCTCAGACTGTCCATATTTACAGCCCCCAGACTCTGGCAGTCCACCAAACCTTCTAGGGAAAGCAAGAAACATGGGAATATTAGCTGTAACTTTGAACACACATGAAAATTAGAGTCCATTTGTAATAGTCTCTGGAAAGGAGTCTGGGCAAACACTCAGATTGGCTCCGATGCTAAACGGAGAATTATTACTGATGCCACCCATGCTTTCAAATACAAGGAAACAGACAAATATCTAAAACACAGGAACAGGCTTAAATCTGGTTAGCGGAAAGCACATTGGTGCTTTGCAGTGTTTCTACAATACTTAATTTGAAAAACAGTTGACAATAAATACGGCTATGGAAAAATTGTGGTTGTGCTCAGTCTCTTAATTTTTAAATTAAGAGAAAGGGCGTGTTCGTTACACATATCTTGCAAATAGCTTCACCATAAAGTAACAGTGAAAAATAAGTTTTAAAGGTTTGTGGTTTTCAACTGGGGAAACTTTCATTATGAGGCGGTGCGCTACAATACTGAAGGACATGCCAGGATCTAATTGACTGGTATTATTATTACTTCTAGAAAATAGTAAATGCAACTGAAGGGCCTGGAATATGGCTTGGTAAGTAACAAACTTGCTGTGAGGAGCTAAATTAGAATCTCTAGGATTCGTAGGAAATGAAGTGTAGAAGTAGTATACATGTTGAATTTGAAGATGGAAATAGATTGAAGAGACCATGGACTGTGCTTCTATACATACAAACATATATGTGTGTGTGCAGGAGCACTGCTCACATGCGTACTCACCCACCCCCTCCACACATACACAGTGCTAGTGTAGCCAACTGGGGGGTTTGCTTTAATTCTTTTTTTTTTTTTCAAATTTATGAAACTGGTATTTTAGAACTCTGAACCATAGGTTTTTGGTTTTGATTGTCCTAAGTTCATAAAATCATATGAATAAAGGTTTAATGTAGCTGTCACCATAAAAATTTCACAAGACTTTTTCATTTACTACTAAATGTCAGAGGAAAATCGCTCAGTTTATTACAAATCTATCCTTGTGGATCAAGTAATGACATAGCAAGATTGATTATCACTACAAAGCTATTTAAAAATCAAATTTGCCTTTTAAATTATCTTCATGCAAACCAATTGTTAAGGATATCTGTATGTAAGGCAGTCTAACAGACTTTGTGTGAAAAACCGCTATATTAACTTTGTTTAGCTATGTGGCCTTTTCTTCTTTTGTTTTTTCCAAAGGAAACGAAGCGGTAGTGTATTATATTGCTATAGGATTAAACACTTATAGTCTGTCAAATTAGTATACTTGAATTTCACTTTGCCTTTTGGTTTTGGAGTCTGCAAATGATTCTACACTTCGAAGGGAAAAAAAGATCATATAATCTTTCTATCTTTTTATGTGTGTTTGGAGGCCATCTGCTGAGCTGTTTTTTACATTAGCCCTTTTGGCCAATAGTAAAACACACAAACTCTTTAACTAGTAAAATGAAAGTAGTTGTGTAAACAGACTTGTTAGAACTGAAAGAGGCTGTTTTTCCCTTCTGCACCAAGTATGCAGGACTCTAGGACACTGACTCATTCTGAACATGGTAAAGTGATTTTTCTTTCTCCTTTATCATCAAATTTCAAAATGTACTTTTTCTGAGCTGTTCCATGTCAGGAGAAATGGAAAATTACCTTTTACATTGTAAGGATTTATGCTTAGCTGGCAATCTTCACATCTGTTACCTATTTTCCCAATGAGAGCATTAAAGTGCATTTTGTCCCATTTGGCAGATGAACAAACCAAGGTCCTAAAATCGTTAGGTGCTTGCCCAGGATCCAACATTTATCTGAGTTTTGACTCCTCTTTTCTTACACATAGTGACTTTTCATCATTCTGAAGGCCCTGGGAGGAAGCCACTGCAGCCACTGCCATTTGTGGAATTTTAAGTAATCCTCAAAAGATCTGAGAAGTTCCTCCAAAGTAACAATTTTTGTCATTCTAGACCTAGTTGGATAATAATGGGTCCTCCTCTGAAGCTCTTCAAAAACCAGAAGTACCAAGAACTGAAGCAGGAGTGCATGAAGGATGGCCGGCTTTTCTGTGACCCTACCTTCCTACCGGAGAATGATTCTCTGTTTTTCAACCGGCTGCTTCCAGGAAAGGTTGTGTGGAAACGTCCTCAGGTAACTCTCATTTTTCTCCCCACTTCCTGGTCTTCTCTATGTATGATTTCACTTCATCCTTACTAACCATGGTTTAGCAAGGTAGGTATGTTACAAGTTCTTTGATGAAATTCATGCTCCTGGTTTTAAAAATTGCATGGTGGAACATGCTGTTAATCTCAGCACTGGGAAGATCTCTGAGTTCAAGTCCAGACTAGTCTACAGAGCAAGTTCCAGAGGGACAGCAAAAGCTAAGCAGAGAAACCCTGTCTCAAAAACCCAAACAAACAAACAAATATAACATGGGTCTGCAACATGATTCATCAGCTAAGTACTTGCAACCAAGCTCATAGACCTGAGTTTGGGCCTTGGAACCCACATGGTGGAAGAAGCGAACCAATTCCCATAAGTTGTCAATCTGACTTCCACGTGCATATCATGGATGTCATGCATGTGTGCACCCCCCTGCCCAAAATAAATGTAGAAAAAAAACAAGACTCAAAAGAAGGCTAAAAACAGATATTTTGCCTTTCATATTGATGAGGAAATCAAGTCTTCCAGGAGAAGGTAAAAATTCATTTAGGTTCCAACCTCTGGCAAGCTAAGATTTGACTTCAAAGCCCAAATAAGTTTTATCTCCTATCATAATATTGTTTGGGACTCTGTTTGTTTTACAAACATGCATTTATGTGGCTTCCTTTTAGACAGCACTCACATTCATCCTCATTGTGTTGCTGCTGTTCTTCCTTTGGAGAACACGGTGTGAAAACAGGGTTAATAAATCCAAAGGAGCGAGATACTTGAAATGTTTTACAATGTATCATTAAAAAGCTACATAGAGTTCTTAAAGAAGAGTAGATCATCATGTGAAAATAAGGTTGTGGAATATTTGAGCTTTCTCTGAAAGCTATGGAATCTTTTACAACTAGAATTGAGGGTAAGCCTGGGTTGAAGAACCATGAGACTATTCTCTGGCTCCCATCAGGAAAGCTGAGACACAGTGATAGGCTTCTCTGAATTGACTCAGGAAGAGCAGAAGGGTCATTTCCTTTCAGCGCTTTATTAGGGAAATTGAGATACTGGTTTTCAGGGAAGGGTATAGACATTTACCCATTCATATTACCACGTAGCATCATACTCAACCAAGGTTTCTCTTTTTCATGGTAAGTTTCAAAATGGTGATAGCATGTTAAACCAACTTACCTCCTGCTCTGTACTCTCCGAAAGTGTAAGTGACTGGACACTGACCTATGTTCCACAGCTTTTCTAAAATTCTATTTTGAGAAAAAGTCTCAAGTTGTCATTCCATTGACTCTGTCCGAAAAGTAGCTGGACTACAGGTGTGTGCAACTAAATCCGGCAAACTTATGTTTCCAGTGCTGGAGTTCAAACCCAGGCCCTTGTATATGCTAGACAAGCTCTCTACCATGATCCTTTCTCCAATACTCTAATCTGGATGTTTCTGTCTCTTCCTTGTTCAAAGCTACTACATTCTAAGTTACATACTCCTGAATACCATTGACATTTGAGGAAACTTAACTCTGGGAAGCTCCCCAACTTCTCTGAAGGACAAGAGTGAGTTCCACCTTGTTCCTTCCTATTTGCAATTTTCTCTTCTGTATTTTTTTGAGACAGTCATGCTATGTATCCCATGATAGCCTTATACTCACAATTCTTCTGCCTCAATGATTTCAAGTGCTGGAATTATAGGCCTGTTTTACTACACCTGGCTCTGGCTTGGTTTAAAGAAACAGTAGATACACAGGAAATAAAAGACATTTTAAATTAGCCAGTGGCAACTAACTACCCATACCCTCCGTAGAAAAACCGTTTCTTTATACTCAGCCAGTGGTCCCAATTTTCTCCTAGTTTTCTGGGTATACAAGTATTTTCTATATGCTCTTTATCTTTCCTTTGGGCCTGAGAACATAAATTATGCTCTTAATAATTCATGAGAAGTTAAGTTCCATGAAGTTTCAGTGCAATAGTGAGTCTGCAGGTACAAGTTTTAGGCTGAATTTGCGTGCCAAATTCCCACAGAAATCTTTCTCCAGTTTTCGCCAAGCACTCTGGCTTTTTTCCTGACTGACTCATACCCACCCACAATAGTGTCCCAGAGTCAGACACATCTAATCCCTGACTTACGAAGCAAAAACTCATGGGAATTTGCACAGCCAGCTGTGGAAGAACAAAGGGCTCCTGCACAAGATCTTCTGTCAACTCTCGTGGTCAACTTCTAACTTCTGCAATCTACTGCCAATGACCACTGTTTAGTATTCTTTCATGGAGTACTCTGCCCACTGGCCATTTTGTTATACTGTCTGTGTTCAATGAGAGGGTAAAGAAGTACCAGGTTAAAATTATGGTATAAGAATGGCAGGGGATACTGATGAAGGAAAACATACCAAGAAGAATACACATGCTTGGGTAAAAGATTGCCAGTGATAGGATAACGATAGAAACAAGACTTCTCTGTATTAATAGAATTTCTGTCTACTGGTGAACCTTGGCACAGTAGTTTGGACTTAGATAGCTCATGAATTTCATCTGGTGTCCAGATGTTGTGTCTTTCTACAGAAAGTGATTCTAAGTGTTTTCTATTGTATACACAATCAGAGTTGAATAGACTTGTACGCTTTCTTCAAATGTCATATTAATTTTAAATTCTTTATTTCAAATAGTTTTCACTTTTATTGAAAGTACAGTTTATATCACATGAAATTAACTTGTTTGAAGTGTACAGTGTGACCATTTTTGGTAGATTGGCAGAGTTGTGCAAATATCACCACAATCCAGTGGTACGATAATAGTAGCATCAATTCATTAAGATCCCCATGTTCTGCCAGCCAAACTGAACAGGGGAAAACCCACGAAGCCTCAACCCTACACAAATAACTCTAGGCAACTGAGGAAACCTGGGAATGGGAAAAGTAGCTTTCCCCAGGGAGCTTTGAAAACATACGTACAAACCACATTATACAGACTGAACAGGTTATATTTAGGAATGTATGTGTGTGTACATATACATACATGCATACGATGACAAATAGTAAAAATAGAGGCCAGAAATTTGAGGAGTGTGGAGGTGGATATATGGAAGAATTGAAGGGAGGACAGGGAAGGGGTAAATGATAGAGTTATACGAAAATCTAAAAAGTGAGAAAACTAAGAAAACTAAAAAGAAAAGAATCTTCATGTTGATTCCCAGTACTCCTTCCTCACCAGCTACCACTAAACTACTTTTATTCTATCTAGATTTTTCTATTGTGGGCTTTTTCGTTAAAATGTATTCTTAAAATGTTGTATAGATTCTTTCATTCAGCATTTTTTTTACAGGTCATTCATGTTATAGCATGTATCATGTTGGTACTTCTTATTCCCTAAACCATTCCATTAAACAGATATATAAATTCTTCCCAACAAAGAAGTTTAGAGTCTGTAGCTGAGTCTCACGTCATACCAGAGTCCAAAGTTTTAGATATGAATATCACTGTGTAAAGATTTGTTTCTTTAGACTGAAAGTTGAAGTTGAGCTTTTGTCTGTCTGTTTTTGTTTTGATTTTTCTGTTTGTTTGCTTTTGTTTTTGTTTTTTTGAGATAGAGTTTGTAGACCAGGCTGGCCTCAAACTCAGAGATCCACCTGCCTCGGCCTCCCAAGTGCTGGGATTAAAGTTGTGCCACCACCATCTGGCTGAAGTTGACCTTTTTTTTTTGTTCTAGGTTCCATACTGAGTTCTCCTTGGAAGGAAGAGAATGTTGTACTGGTGCTAAAATGTTCACATAGAAACAAAAATTCCCAGCAGATGAAGCTAGATCCTTGAGCGAACATGCAGCATTGCTCTGTGAGCTCAGGTCTACCTATCAACTCCCTTTGTGGTTCAATTTTCCAAGAATAAGATAATGACTACTTGGGCTAGCTCACACAGCCCTCAGGTTTTGAATAGAGGTTTTGTGACAATTAGCCCCTATTCCTTCTGGGAATAGTTAATTATCAAGTACCGATTGACGGGCTGGCCACATCCCTACCTGCTCCCCCAGCTAGACTGCACACTGTGCTTTTGAAATTGCCCCCACTCTTCTGGATACTGGTTATATAAGGGATATTAGGTATTACTGTGATTCCTGAAGGGAACCTGAATCTCAATGCTTTCTGCCTCTAAAGGTTACTTGCATAAACAACTGCTAAACGTCTGCGTGTAATTGTTGAAAGTAGAGTGAACGTTGCTGGGTTATAGATTTCATAATTGAGATCCCATCAGGAATTTCTGGGAACAGGGATGAGGTGAGACTAATTGAGATATCCCTATATGCTCAGCCAAGAGAATATATTTCCTAGGAAAGGTCTCTTCTTTACAGAATATTTATCTTGGGCTGATAGTATTTGGGAAGCACTCCAGCTTTTCTTATGTTCAATTTCTTAGTATTGTGTATACTCTACCTAAGAAATTACTTTGCTTTGCCAAACAGCTCAGTTCAAGAATCCCTTCAACTGTGCCAGCACATCTGGAGCCATTAGGAACATAGCATCTCCTACATCTCTCCACTGCTCTCAAGTCTCTCTGATATTATGGATATGTGAGCTGTGGCCTCCCGCTGAATCCCATTCTTACCACACCAGCATGACTCAGGCTGAAATGTCCCAGCTCTGCTCTGCATCTCAGCTTGGAGTAACAGAAAAATACCCACAACCTGCCTTCTTTAACTTCAAAAGGAAGCTATCCAGTGTGTCCCAATACATATTAAAAGTCACTTAAGAGGTTTTTCTTTTCTTTTCTCTTTTGATCTATTGCTGAAAAGTTCTCAGAGCTTTTAGATTTCCACTGGCTTCTTCTTATCTTTTCTAACTTCTTGGCTATTTTCTAGTCTTTTAATGTACATGCTATGGCTTTAGTAAGAATTGTGTCCTGTTTCCCACATTATGCTACTTACATGTAGTACAAGACTGATTTATATATAGTCACTTGAATTCTGGAAATCAATGCATATTGGTGATTTATTTCTAAAACCAGGAGCTGAGAAAATCTTGCAACAAATGGAGTTTTGAGCAGAGTGTACAATATAGGGATGGATATCTGTGGGGGAGATGCACAATATTATTCCCTTACATAGGATCATTGACAAGCTTAAAGAGAAAGAGATGGTCAGCTAGTCTTAAGGTCCCTTCTTAATTTTATGCTTTTTTAAAGAAGCAAAGGTTTTAGACCTAATTGTCCTAGTGACTAGATAACCAGAGACTCAAGTAGCTGCCTCTATCTGATCATCCTGCTTCTTCCACTGCTTTTGATATTCTATGACTGTTACTGTGTTTTAAAATCCACTACTAGGTATTCTACACAAAAGTAATATAAGATTGTAAAATATGCTATTGATAATAACTATATACAATTCATACAAAGAGGATAATAATCATCCAGTTCCTCATTTTAAATATGCTTATGTGTCTCTTTGCTCCCTTACGTGGATAGAAGTTCACACAGTAAAAGTATTGACTGGGTGTAGACCCCTGCTTATCTAAATTAAAAATATTTCAAAGTAACTCCAACCATAGTAACTCTCCATAAAACCAGCAATGAATTTGCCTTAAAATATATAAAAGCACATTTTTCATCTATCAATACTCACTTGGCTGCTTTCTACGCTAGGAGACAATCCTATGTTTCATCTGTATCTGAGAAATTGGGGCATAACTTCATATCTTGCTCCAAATAAAATGATAATGTCTGACCAAGAGAGGTGCAATGATGCTTCTTAATTTCATCTTAGAAAAAGCAGAAAAATAGAGAGAAGATGCATCAGGATGTGACTCACCCAGTGCACCTGCTCTGTGCGCAGTAAATGAAAAGACAAAGCAGCTGACGACCCATAAACTATTTAGTATGATAGAAGTAGTCTCCCAACAGAAAAGGAAGTGATAAGGTACCAGACATGCATCTTAAACAAAAACAACCAGAAAACCCAAAGCTGACAACCCACCTAACCAGCTCCTTTTGGCAGGTTGATGCACAATTAATCTTCAGTTTGGATGTGTCTCTGCCCAGAATGCCTATTTCTTTCCAGCGCTATCTTGGCTTTTAATAGATATATGGAATGCTTCATTCTGTAGACCAGACCCTTCAAGAAGAATTATATCCATTAAAAAAACAGACATTATGCACCAAAAAATATAGCTGTTTCTATTTAATAATTTTAAAGAGTGTGCACCTAGATTTTTCTTTCCAGTTGCAACTGGGATTTATTTCAGCAGGATATGCAAAATGTCAATTTACCAACCAATAACCTCTTCCATGAAAATGTTTCCATTTATCAAGATTTAATTGGGATTTGATGTCTTTGAAGTCTGCAAGTGCTAATGCTCTGAGCCACATCACGTCTGCAATTATATGATGTTCCATATTTCTTCGCTTACACCTGTCTTTTTATCTGCTATGCTTCAATGTTTCTCCCCTGTCCAGTGACCTATCAGTAGTCAACTAAAGAACTCAGTCACTCACTATACCACCAGATGAACTTTGGGGATTCTTTTTCTCTAGGCACTGGATATATGTTCAAAGTAGCTCGATTTTGTTTTCATTACATTTTTTTTTTGTAGTTAGATTATTTGGCTTTCATTTATCCTACTCACAGTGGGAATGACCCAGCTAATGATATCGGAAGTAAAGATACATATATATTTCCCTAACAAATACAGCCCCCATTATCTGGCCAGATACTTTTAGAATATGCCCTGTGGGGAGAGTTTCTGTTGAAATATTCCTATGAATGGTCTATTAACACCTGCTATTAATATTGCTGTCATTTATATTCATACAAAGGTGAGGGCTGGAAAAGCTGGTTGTCATGGAAACTGCTTTGCTTTCTGTTAGAAAAGGACTTCCTGCATGGTCTCCTAACTCATTTTCCTAGGAAGGCAGATGCATTAATGTTCACCTCTATCAGACCTTTTGTCTTAAAGGTAATCACCCTTCCACAAGCACGGATTCTTCAGGGAAATTTCATCCTGACAAAAATGAGATCAGAATGCAGTGTGCAAAGTCTTAGTTCTTGTCTTCCAGTGCTCACTGCCAATGACAAAGGCCTTCCAGCAGCACATGCCTTCCTCGCTTACCCCATTCTCTCCTTCCATTTCTTCACTCATTCTCCATAAGGTCCTTTCTCTGTGCATAGGTTAGCCACTGGTTTTCGTTTTTGCTAGAAATCTTCCCAACCTTCCCTTTATCCCATCTATAAAAACCCTAGCCTCACTCAATCCCATCTCCTCTATAAAGGCTTAGATCAGCTTCTAGCAACTCTTGAAAATCTCCCTGACTACTGCATAACCAATGACTGTATCCCCCAGGACATTTCTGATGACCCCCATCTGATTGTGGGCAACATCAGCAACCACCAGTTGATCCAGGGAAGACTGGGGAACAAGGCAATGATCTCTGCATTTTCCTGTTTGGCTGTTCAGGAGTCACACTGGACAAAGGTATTACCCTGTTTGTTAAATCTTACTCTATCTCTGCTTTCTTCTTGAATAAGTTAACAGAAAAAAAATCAGCTTATAACTTTTCAAGATCATTCTATTTCTCAAAAAGAGAAGTAGGTAACTTATTTCCATTGTAAGAAATTATACAAATAACGACAAACTGCTATTTACAGTGAAAATCCATGTGCGCTAGATTCTAACAAAGACATTTTGCATAATAGCTTTGTCAAATATACCAGTTACTCGCTTGCTGTTATTTGTCATGTTTTGACTCAATATTTCTTCATATTCTATTCTTTCCACCAACTTGTTATGAAGCCAGTAGGAGTCAGGGAGTCATTAACACATATATACATGACAGAAAAGGTGAAAAAGGTAGAAAGGGATCCTTGAAAAGGTTCTAGCAAATTATTAATAGTACAAAAAGCCCTCTTTACTATTCAGATAAATTCAAAACAACAAAGAACATTTTATTTCGGACAATGAACATTTTCCAATAAAAACAGATTTGGAATATTTATGTGCAATTGTTATAAAAACAGAATTCCATAATTGTGATTCTTCTTAAAATCTGAATTATGTAGAATAAATCTCCATGAAACTCTAGATAGGGCAAAGCAGAGTAAGGATTGTATCTGTATTGGTTTTAATTTTTAAGATTCATTTGATTAATTTTATTGTTTATTTGTGTGAATGTGTGTAGTATGTACATGTTGATGCATTCTATGTGTAAGCATTGAGGCTAGAAAAAAGCATTTCTTGTCTCCGTTTTGCACTCTTGACCTATTCATTTTGAGGCAGGATCTATCTCTAAAACTAGAACTCATGTTTCCTCCATTAATATGGAGGCCATCGTGTCCCCTAAATCTTCCTGTTTCTCTCATCTGAGGAGCTGGAGGCACGAGCATTTGCAGAGATACCTGGCTTGTTACTTGGGTGCTAGGATCTGAACTCTAGTACTGATGATTATGGAGTAAACATGCTCAGTGAACTATTTCTTCAATCCTGATATTACTTTTAAATGTCTTGTTCATGTATTTAAACATTTGACTACAAATCTATGTAGATAGTCTCTTATCTAGTTACTGATTATCTACGGAACCCCTCTGACTGTCTCTCCAGTATCCTATGCATTAGGGTGGGACTAGCAGATAAGGTAATATTGCACGCAGTAAAACTGACCTATGGAAACAGAAGTTGTGAGGAAAAAATGCCACACCCTAGGCTTTTCTAACCTAGACTCAAAAGCAAATGTATTTGGAAAGTTTCTGTTTGCTGTGTAGTTTTCTTAGGATTTCTTTATAATCTCTACATCTGGATATAGTCTTGTGAGTAATACTTGACTAAATGTTCTTACCTTTCCAGGCAATTCCTAACCATAAGGATCAGGAATGGGATCCCCGAAAGCCAGAAAAATACGCTGGAATCTTTCGCTTCCGCTTCTGGCATTTTGGAGAATGGACTGAGGTAGTGATTGATGACTTGCTTCCCACCATCAATGGAGATCTGGTCTTCTCATTCTCCACTTCCATGAATGAGTTTTGGAATGCTCTACTGGAAAAAGCATATGCAAAGTAAGGAGGGGGGTTGACTGGTCTGTGGTCATGATACAGGAAGAAAGAAAAATCATATTTGTCTTTGGGCACTCATTCTGCCCTACTCAACCCCACAGTTAAAATTGGCTGCAGCTCAGTAAGGTTAAAAATCTTTCTTTCACCCTGGGCCAGCCTCTCAAAACTCACAGATGCTTTGGTTTCTGTTAAATCCTGTCTCCTATGAAAATTTTTAGGTTGTTAATCTGAAATTCAAATGGAGTTCTCATCTCCTTTTATGTTTGCCTGTCATCTGCCTGTAGGAAGAAGTTTCTACATGGACTAGCATTTATCAACATAGCCTAAACCTAGAAAATTTTAATTCTAATCTCAAAGTGTTTCCCACTTCATATCCAGAGAAAACCCAACTGATAAAGGCTGAGCAAGAATTGCTTTAATTCTTGGGAGCATGATTTCCTTGTACTGGATAACTAATTTCAAAGAGATAACTGCATGCTTGCTTTCAGGCTTCTGGGCTGTTATGAGGCTTTGGATGGTCTGACCATCACTGATATCATCATGGACTTCACGGGCACATTGGCTGAAATCATTGACATGCAGAAAGGACGATACACCGATCTTGTTGAGGAGAAGTACAAATTGTTTGGAGAACTGTACAAAACATTCACCAAAGGAGGTCTAATTTGCTGCTCCATTGAGGTTTGCATTCACCCTAAACAATCACTTTATGATCACATCTGGCACAAAAGATAACAAAATTTAACAGGGAACATTGTACTTAACCCAGAAACCCACAAAAAAGCCAATAATGAAACTCAGGAAGCTAACATAGGCATGAAGTCCGGACTGAGACTGAGGAGAGTTAATGTTTTTATCCCTTTGAACCAGTCATTCCATTGAAGGCCAAGGCACCATCAAAGGTGGTGTAAATAACTTATGGTAAGCTAGTACTATCATATTGGCTCCTGCATATTTAAGTTATAGCTGTTGCCTCAAAGAATGAAGCTTATTTACCACATTTTTTAAAAAATCACAGTTCATATTAATATTGGACCGTGATTATTTGAAATTTGAATTCTTAAAGTAAGTTGTTATGTTACATTATTTCCTCTCTTTCACTTTCTTTTGTGGTAGATTAGACATTAGGATCAAGTTTCCATCTGCATAGGGAGAACTTGATTCAATCATACTGGGATGAACCAACCAAGATAAAAAGGAATCCAGAACGTGGCTTTTCCAATTCCTATGCCCTTACATATCTTTATTTGCTATCAGTCTCCCAGCCAGGAAGAACAAGAAGTTGAAACAGACTGGGGTCTACTGAAGGGTCATACCTACACCATGACTGATATTCGCAAGCTCCGTCTTGGAGAAAGACTTGTGGAAGTCTTCAGGACTGAGAAACTGTATATGATTCGCCTAAGAAACCCATTGGGAAGACAAGAATGGAGTGGCCCCTGGAGTGAAATGTGAGTAATATTTCACTTTTATTGCTACACCTCCTAAGCTCCGTACTTCTCCCAAACCTGTCCCTCTAGATTGCTAGTGAGCTGTTAAATAACAGAGACATTTCTGGGCTTTAATCAGCCATGTGGTCTGCAATCCAGCCAGAGATAAAATAAAGTACACCTAGTCATCATGCCTTCTTTTCTTTTGACATCCTGGCAAGAATAAAGACTTAATCTTTTATTCTTTATATGTTTTTAGTTCGGAAGAGTGGCAGCAACTGACTGTAACAGATCGCAAGAACCTGGGGCTTGTTATGTCTGATGATGGAGAATTTTGGTGAGAAATCTTTCTGCAACAAGGAATTTGGGTCTCTTACTAGAAATGCCTATTAAGTACTATTTTCATCTCTTTCCTTATTCCTTCCATTTAGGATGAGTTTGGAAGATTTTTGCCACAACTTTCACAAACTGAATGTGTGCCGCAATGTGAATAACCCTGTTTTTGGCCGCAAAGAGCTGGAATCAGTGGTGGGATGTTGGACTGTGGATGATGACCCTCTGATGAACCGATCAGGAGGTTGCTATAACAACCGAGATACCTTCCTGCAGAATCCTCAGGTTAGAGTCAATTATTGTCCTTTGCCTCCAAGCTATCTAGCCAGTAAGAATCAAGTCTCACTTTGCTCCTCTCTGGAGTATTCATTTAGCATCAGGTTTTCAAATCTATTGCATAATATTCATCAACCACAATCCCCAGAGATTGAATCAGATGCTTATAAGACCCAGAAGACAAGGTCTCTTTGCAGAAACTTACCTTGGCAACATTTTCAAATCTGAATCAGTTTCTCCAGCAGCCTCTCTCTGAATGTTAGAACTTAACTCCTATTTTCTGGTGATGGTCTCAACACAGCAGAGTGGGGATCTGCTTCTAGATGCTGTCTCAGTTCTTCCTCACTTGCCTTTACTGCCTAATTGTTCACCTGACACATCACACACGTCATATCTTGTAGCCCTTTCCATATAGGTTACCCTTCTGAAAACCATCATTATAGCCTGCTTTTTCTCTTCGAGAATGAGGTCATTTCCCCCCTCAGGATTTAAATCACTGCCCTGTCTGTTTCTACTTGAGTCTATTTACATACTACATAATATTTACGTATTTTATTATTATATTATACGTCTGACCAGGCACATGCCAAGAAAACAAGACTGTCTCAAGCATCTTGAGCCTGAATCTATAATAGCCTGTATGAAGATGTGTTAAAGCATAGCAGACATAACCCTGGCTCACTTTCCATGGGCACATCTCTTCTTCCTATAGATGTCATTGCTGAGGCATTTTGGAGAACACTAAAGTTCAGAAAACTGGTTTACTTAACTTATATTTTTCTTTTCCCTTTACATCTTAATCGCCCTTCAAGAAACTATTATCATCACCCCTTCCCTATGCAGAAAAGTTTCAGGTACCTACCAAGCACCTGTACCAAACCTGGAGAATGGCTTCTCTGTAGGTGTATACACAAGATTGACCTTTGCAGCCCTTGCCTGGGTTGCTCAAATATCTGGGTTGGCTTTCTGAATCTACCCAGGGCTGTGTGGCAAAGTCTGGTTGAGTGGAATAAGAATGCTGTCTTTATGAATTTTGAAATATTTCTTCATATAGCTTTAAACACAAGGGTATGATAACAGGAAGAAATGAATAACTTATCAGGAACATACATATTAAAACTTACCCTCTTTGGCACCAAAGCTCTAAAAATAAAGATTTTAGTATATGCCAGATGCCATAGGGAGAAACAAGTATAATGATCTTTACTTAGTAGTGAATTAATTTTCCATTACTTCACTGTCTGGTCAATAGTAAAGCCCAGAAAATAATCTGAGACTCTGCTTTCCATAAAAGAATGTTATTCCACAAAATTTCAGCTAGTTTATCTTAAATGGAATTGCTAATTTATCTCTTTGATGGTCCCTTTCCTTCAGTACATCTTCACTGTGCCCGAGGATGGCCATAAGGTCATCATGTCACTGCAACAGAAGGACCTACGCACTTACCGCCGAATGGGAAGACCTGACAATTACATCATTGGCTTTGAACTCTTCAAGGTAAGAACAGCATTTGGACCAGAAAGAATATGAACATTCAGAGTCTAAATTAGGAGATTTTAGAGTTAAGAGAATTCTGAAGGGATAAAGAAGAAAGCAGAAGTGGGAAGTTCTAATGTAAAAGCTCTGATTTTAACAGAATGCATTGCTTCATCTTCTTTGCTTCTAGGTGGAGATGAACCGAAGATTCCGCCTTCACCACCTGTATATTCAGGAGCGTGCTGGGACGTCCACCTATATCGACACCCGTACTGTGTTTCTGAGCAAGTATCTGAAGAAGGGCAACTATGTGCTTGTTCCAACCATGTTCCAGCATGGCCGTACCAGTGAATTTCTACTAAGGATCTTCTCGGAAGTGCCTGTCCAGCTGAGGTTCAGTTTTATTGTGATGATCTTCCAACCCTTGCTCTCTTTAGATTCTCAGCCCATAGTCCTCTATGCATATACTCGATGAGACAATATGCTCAAGTCAGACCTCACTAATTGAAATGAAGATGGTCAAAAATACTTCTCAGAGAGGAGAAGGAAAAATCCACCAATGGAGATCTGAGATTTACAGTTTCTGCTGCTGCTTCTATTTTATCTTCAGTTCTCAGATCGCTCTATCTGTTCTTGAGCTGCTGGCACTCTTCCTCGCTCCTCTATCTTTTCTCAGTGCTGAGGGGCCTAAGCTACTGTTCACTCCAGCTGTACCAACTCTGGTCTTGAAGTCCTGTAAGCCAGAGAAAAGAAAACCATCCTCAAAAAAATTAAGCCATATCTGGGGAGGAATGGGCTAGGTCATCCAGCTTCTTACTTGTTTCAGCAATGAAGTCTATTTTGGCAGGTCCATTTTATCATTAGGTGACACGTTTTTTATTAATGTTCTAGGGAACTGACATTGGACATGCCCAAGATGTCTTGCTGGAACCTGGCACGTGGCTACCCAAAGGTGGTGACCCAGATCACTGTCCACAGTGCTGAGGGCCTGGAGAAGAAGTATGCTAATGAAAGTAAGAACTGCATATATGGTTAGAAAACATTGCTTCCGTCTATTATCTCCATTGATATCTTCAGTCCAGAGATTTCAACCCTCATAGAGAACAGAATCGGACTTTATGATATCACAGCTTCTTGTCTTTCTAGGGAGGAAACTTAATCAGTAGGTTTAAAAAACAAAACAACAAAAATGTCACTTTCTTACAGCTGTCAATCCATATCTGATCATCAAATGTGGAAAGGAAGAAGTCCGTTCCCCTGTTCAGAAGAATACTGTGCATGCCATTTTTGATACACAGGCCATTTTCTACAGAAGGACCACTGACATTCCTATTATCATCCAGGTAAGACTGAACAAGGGATCATAGGGAGTTTAAGTTCTCTACCACATATTAGCTACTCCCAAGTATATCACATTTGGAGGATGCAGAGCAAAGGCTATCTATTATTTATTTGGTTTGTAGTCAGAACATTTCCCATTAAGCAAAAAACACCAACTTCATTATTCATCTTTGACTTAAAGCTCTTGACTTTATTTCCCATAGGCAGAAGACCACGTGCTCATGAGTACACTTGTGAACGCGTGTATTATAAAGTCCCATGAAAGGAAGTGTTTGCTAGTTCAACCCCTATATTGCTAGGTCAGTATGGATAACGTCAGTCTGGCAGTATTTCTGGATTAATATTTCTGATAAACTGCCTTTATGTAACAAACCCACAAGCAAAAATAATCCCTAATCTACTTTTTTCTATATTGTTTGTAACATTATCTTCTTAATCAAAGGGTTATCAGGAAAAGATACAGCTGTCACTAGATGTACATCCTAGATGTCACTAGATGCATCCGTCTCATAGTTGGTTATTGAGGCTCACTTTCTTGATTTATCTCTTCAGGTCTGGAATAGCAGAAAATTCTGTGATCAGTTCCTGGGACAGGTTACTCTGGATGCTGACCCCAGCGACTGCCGTGATCTGAAATCTCTGTACCTTCGTAAGAAGGGTGGTCCCACTGCCAAAGTCAAGCAAGGCCACATCAGCTTCAAAGTTATCTCAAGCGATGATCTCACTGAGCTCTAAGTATTCATTCATCAGAGAATCCTGACAGCTTTCCACCTTCTGTTGTCAGGCACCAGGTCTTAACTAAGATTCACAATTCCTGAAATTCCACATTTATTAATGTTTTCTCTTTTCTGATATTTCCCATACCTCCTGATCCAAGTAGCATCAGTAGCTACATAACCTATATACCTCCAGCAGCTGGACAGGGGAGGTGACAATCCCATCTGGAGATCATACTCACGTTTACTGAGAAAAGATCCTTAGGGCTTCCAGGGGTGAGATTCAAATGGGACAATAACAAGAATCTGGACATCCTACATGCGTCTTTGCTGTTTCCACCTGCCCAACATATCTTCCCTGTAGGGCATGTTAATGAAGGAGGAGAGAGGTGATCAAGGCCAAGCTGGTCTAGCCTGACATCCCAGCTCCTAACTGACACTACAGATTTATCGGCAACATTTCACCAGTAGCCAGAACTGACTATTAACAGTCCCTTACCACCACCACCACCTCTGGAAAGTGTGGTCCTGCCCTAACTCAAGTAACTCCCCCACCATGTTTTGCCTTCATGTTGAGGAAGCTTCCTAGGTGCTTAATCAAGAGCTGGAGTTCAGTGCCACTGAGACAATGAGAAGGGCTTGAGCTTTAGCAAATTGGAAGCCAGCTGTGTGCCATAAGAGGGAGAAGTTGAAGACGCTGCAGTGGGAGACAAAGCCTCGGTCCCCCACACATCCACACACACCTACACTCACACACGCGCATGTAAGCATGCACAAACTACCATTCAGTCAGTGCATAAGAATAAGGACTAGTGAAGTGTCATGCACACCAAAAGATGGATGAGTCTATTCAGTAATAGGACAGCCAGTTTGGGGTCCCTGACTACAATGTGAAACCTCTTGCTGCTGCTAGATTTACAAACAAGCCCATTGCCCTGTGCTTCCTAATCTCATTGGTACTGAAAACTCTATATGGGAACTTGAGACTCAGGGTCCTACCGGGACCCCTCAGGCTTTTCCCTCTGTTGGGAAGCTCCACTCCCCAGGGGTTTGCTTTTCAGTTTGTCTACAAAATTTCCTTGTGAATCAGTCATTGTATGTTCTTCCCTTCGTCCTCTTCTGTATTCTGCCCCTATTCAAGGCCCAGCATGAATTCCACCTCCTCCATGAAGCTCCTTCCATCTGACCCCAAGCCCCACCTCCAACAATATTTCAGTGCTTCTGCAATGATAAAAAAAGTAAACATAGTTGTAGTCCTTAGTCTAGTTCAGCATGCATTCATTTAAAAATACATTTTTGTAGCTCTGTCTCCTTTTTTTAACTTACTCGTTTTCTATCACATTTTGCAGTCTTTGTAACTTTTACAGTGCCTTTGCCACACTGCCTTACAAACAAAATCACAATAAAGTTCATATTCAATAAACTCACCTGTCTTGACTAGTTAATGGTACCGGAGGGATGGCAAGGGTGGTTATCTATCAAGACATGCTTCAGAGCTATTGGAGGTATGGCTGGCGGGTGCTTTGTGAAACCTTAGCTCAGGGGTAAGTCTGATGATTTCAGGCCTAACCCAAATCATCCCTTTACGATGAGGTAGCTTCCTAAGTTTAAAATTGAAAGCTGGGGTTCAGTGAGATTGAGACTGTCTGAGCCTGAGATCAGCTGCACTGGGATGGTGTAGTTCTTTCAGTAGATGGTGGGTGATTGGTAGAATTGTGAAGGGCTTATTTTTAGGGCGGTAATTGGGGATATGTACTATTGAACCCTCCCTGGAGCTATACTCAAGACCAAAGCTATCCAAAGGAAGATTTCCTAACAAGGGAAAACAGTACTCTTCTTCCTAAGTCTTTTTCCAAGTCAAACGAATGTGGAATCTTCGACTTATGTGTTTGTACATTCAATCTGCCCTCTGCTCATCCCAGGACAGGCTAGGAAGGAAGTTCTCCTCATTTCCCTTAAGCTATGCCTCTTGATTTGAACAGATGCCTCTCCAGGGGAGGGGTCTTATTTAGCACAAACAACTCTGAAAGACAGCCCTCACTGTTATTCCTTATGATGCGATCCCAGAACATACAGGTTTAACTAATGTATAGTTTTATTAAAAGTGATGATAATGTAATCATTCTATATGGTCACCAGATGGCACTATGATACTACAATTAAGGTCAAAGACACAACACTCTTTGAAGTGTGAAAATTTTCCTCAAATTAAAAGAGAAATAGAGAAAGAAATCAATCCTTTTGAGTACCTACTGTGCATTTCATCCTATGTTCAACTCTTCATGCTTGAAATTTTATTTCAATGTCCACACAAAGCACAAGCATTCCTCCTTCCTTAAGATAAACAAGGTAAAGAAAAGAGACATAAAAAATGTTACTGAGAGTTACTCAGCTAGCAAGCAACAGGTTACGGAAAATATCCCTTTGACTATCAAACATGGGCCCCTTTTTAATGAAAATGGGTTGCACATCAGAAAATGATATTTCGTATTATCAGTGATGTTTCATCAACTCTACATCAAGAATGGAGCAAAAGACATGCTAAATGTTTCCTTGAAATATTCATTCTCGCCAGGCAGTGATGGCGCACGCCTTTAATCCTGGCACTCGGGAGGCAGAGGCAGGCGGATTTCTGAGTTCGAGGTCAGCCTGGTTTACAGAGTGAGTTCCAGGACAGCCAGGGCTACACAGAGAAACCCTGTCTCGAAAAAACAAAACAAAAAACAAAAAGAGAGAGAGAGAGAGAGAGAGAGAGAGAGAAAGAGAAAGAAATACTTATTCCCAGTTGATAATTCATATATATTTATAACATTTAAGGAGATTTGCATAAATGTACTGAGGACATATTGGCATGAATTTATGAAAGATAGAATAACTATGCTGAGTGAAAAAAGCTGGACTGCTTGATTTCATTTATATTAAATCTAGGAAAAGCAAGCTACTATGATGTCATATTAGCACATTCTTCATGTGTTGGGAGGGAAGGAAGGGAAGAAAGGAGTGTAGTCAGCCTGAGTAACACGTTCAAGGCAGCTTGCTGCAGAAGTACCTTCCTGTGCTTATTGCAGCACTAATCACAATAGCCACATTACGCAGTTAGCATCGTGACTGCTGAGCTGACTATCTGAGTATATGTAACTTTCTGGGTTCAACTGAAAATTGCTGAAAATAAATGTTTATAAAGTGAAGCCTCACGACGATTTCACACTCCCCCAGCGCTATTTTAGAGTTCAGACGTGCTATATCTAAATACATTCCAAGCTCAAATTGGGGCTGGAGAGATGGCTCAGCCGGTAAGAGTGTTTCCTGCTCTTCCAGAATATCCTGTTTGAATCTTAGAACCACTTCAGATAGCTGACACTTCTGTTCTACAGGATCTAGCGCCATCTTCTGGATTCTACAGGAATTGCATGCATGTGGTGCACATATATACCTGCAGGCCAAACACTCATAAACATAAAAATAATTCTAAATTAATTTAAAAACAATTAAAATTTCAGGACTTGGAATAGCTTTGGTGTATGTGTGTGTGTGTGTGTGTGTGTGTGTTGTGTTTTTTCTTTTTAAATAATTATTTATATTTTTGTTGTTTGTTTGTTTGTTTGTTTTCCAGAGAGAGAAGACAAGCCTTGAAGTTGGGTGGGGAAAGAGGTGGCAAGATCTGGGAAGAGTTAGGTGAAGAGAAACCATGAGCAAAAAATATTGTATGGGAAAAAATCAATTGAAAATTAAAAAAGAGCGCTTCTTGCTTTTCTAGAGACCATGACAGGGTTCTCAGCATTGATTCAGGAGGCTCACAATTGTCTGTAACTACAGTTCCACTGAACGTGATGCCCTTTTCTGGCTTCCACAGGCGCCCCTCTCACACACACATGACAGACACTTCCTGTGATGGTTTGCATGAGAATGGCCCCTATAGTTGAATGTTCGAAGTTGATAAAACTGAGTGGGAAACATTAGGAAGCATGGTTTTGTTGGAAAAGATGTGTCACTGGTGATGGACTTTGAGGTTTCAAAAGGTATTATAACTGTAGGGAAATCATCCATCAACAATTCTTACTCTCTTTCTTAAGGTAGAGGAGGAGTACCTGTGTTTTATTTAAATGATTCGAAGCATGCTAATCCCATTAGTTAAAACCATTTAAATTTGAAAGAGGCTTTAAGTTTGTTTGCTAATATTTGTCCAAGAGACTTGAGGTAAGGAGAGGAGAGAGAGAGAGAGAAAGAGAGAGAGAGAGAGAGAGAGAGAGATTGAGGTCACATGCATATTTATAGAATTTTGTTGTCAAAGACCTCATTCTATACTATATTTTTTAACATAACGTTGTCTTCTGACTTGTCAAATAAAGCAATTCAGTTTTACAGGTTGTAAAATTAAAAGCTATTTCTTATTATAAGTTTTATACTTGTATGACACTGTAGTCCATCCATGCTCACAGGGGGAGAACTCAAGATATTTGAATGCTCTCTATCTTCTCAGTAAGACCTCAGAAGCACAGAAAGACAAGATGGAAAAATCTTATTAATTAATATAGTTGGGAATGGTGACATGTTGAATTAATAATAAATTAATAATATAATGTATAATATATATTATTAATTAATAATTAATTGTCTCTGACAGAAAGGTGATCAGGGTACTGGGGCTGGGCATAATAACCATCCTCTGTCAAAAGAGAAGTGCCATATAGTTTATTGCTTTGTTACACACCGTGTTGAGATAATTGTAGATCTCTGCAAGTAATTGTAAGACTGAAGGGAAATCTCTCTCTCTCTCTCTCTCTCTCTCTCTCAACAGTTCTCTTTAATGTCAGTGTAGTCTTGCTTCTTTTTGTGGGAATATATATTTCTAGAAATGAAGATGTGGTCATTTGAATGAGAATTATCCCCATAGGCTTATTTGTTTGGATGCATATGAGCCTATGGATATATATGGTGGAATTCTTTGGGAAACATTAGGAGTGTGGTTTATTTTTCTTTTTTTCTTTCTTTTTTTAGAGGATGTGTGTCACTGGAAGCAGGCTCTTATGTTTTCAAGGCCCATACAATAAGTCAGTTAGCTTTTTCTGCCTCACACTTGTGGATCAAGATATAATTGCGCAGTGATTGTGGTTCAAGATTAGCAGATGGCAGTAGTAGTGGCGGTATTTAACATATGTATGTGGCAAGCCTCCAAGAATACACAGTACAACCACAATTTGTAATTAGCACGTTAGGTCTTAGACCCACTCTACTCCAGTAGGATGTGAAAGACACAGACAGGACTTGAGTTCCAGTATAAAACCAGCAGTACTAAGCTGCAAATGAACCCATTTATCATTATTTATGCTTTATTCTTCCAAGTTACTGTGGTATAAAAAAATGCCATTGACTTTGGTAAACGTGTATTTTTTAGCTCATAAAATAATTTCTATATATTTTTTCTTTTTCTTTTCTTTATTTTATTTTTCTTCATACTTTATTTACATTTCAAATGTTTCCCCCTTTCCAGATCTCCCCTTTGATTTTGCAGCTTTGATTTTGGTTAAACCTTCTCATTCTCTATCTTCCTCCATATCAGAACATTTATGTCCACTGTGTCCCTCTGTCTCAACTTCTATTATATCTGCATTTTATTAGGTCCTTAAGGTGGCCAGTTTCTAGGTCCCAGCTTTCCCAGGTTAAACATACAAAGGATTCAGAGCTAGGATCTACATATGAGAGAGAATAAGGGGATGTTTGTCTTTCTGAGCCAGGGTGACTTCACTCAGTATACACTTTTTCCAGTTCTATTCACACATGTGCGAATTTTATCATCTGATTTTTCATTGTGGTTCAGTCATATTCCATTGTGAATACGTTCCCCATCTACTTCATCCATTTATCAACTGTTGGTCATCATCTTGGTTGATTTTGTTTCCTAGCTGTTGTGAATGAACCATTGATGTGCAGGTATTTCTGTAGTGTGCTATAAAAATCCCTTGAGCATATACTTAGAAGTGATATAGATGGGTCATGTACTAGTTCTGTTTAGACTTTTTCAGATGTTTTTCGGCTGATTTCTCCAGTGGCCTCACTAGTTTACATTCTTACTAACAATGTATACAGGGTTCAACTTTCTCCACATATACACCACATCTGTTGTCAAAGTCATGACTTGGGCCATATTTTCTTAGTGAGATGGAATCTTAAAGGGGTTTTATCTACATTCCAACTCAAGAAAAATTCAACTAGAAGGAATAGCAGAACATAAGTGACATAAAGAAGAGGGACTTTATACTCAGGGTTAAATGTCTAAGTGGGGCTAAGGGGCTTAGGGAGGGGGAATGTAGGGAGTTACCCCAAATCAAGAATAGACAAAGCCTTATGGAAATTCACTAGTTTGTAAGCACGCATATATATATATATATATATATATATATATATATATATATATATACACATATACATATATGCATATATATACATATAGACATGCATATTCAATTTCCATATATACATACATGGGAGGAGTTAAATAGAAGTATCCTATATTGGTAGGCAGTACTGGTCCCAGAAAGAATGGACTATTAAATGAAAACATCAGTGCCAGGCACTGGCTACCTTTTTGTGAGTTATTGGTCAGAACAGCCCCAGCACATCCCCTTCTCCACAAAAGAAAAAAAAAAAAAGCACAGGATATTGCCATTGCTCTTGGTTTTCCACCATAAACAGATAAGATCATATTGCTGAGGATACCACTTTGGATGCAAGGAATAGAGAAATAAACCTCAAACTTACCAAAAAAAAATCTCTACAAGTTGGCTAGCTTACACAGTGTCAGAAAGTCTGCTTCCTGTGTGCAAGTGATGAGAGAGAAAAGGGCATCAATGGTTTTACTCAGTGCTGGACTCAATGCTACAATACTGACCTCCTGGCAGTGGCTCCACTGATTCAGTAGTGTTAATGAAGGTTATAGGGGTGACCAACTGGTTTTGAATGGTTATAAGGTTTCTCCACTGGAGGTATGTCATATCTTGTACTGTAAACGTGGCCAAAAGATCATGACTAAGGAGATCATACCTCTAGAAGGAACCTACTCTTACTGTTTTTTCTAAATGGCAATACTGTTAGACTGCCATTCTAAACATTTATGTTTACAGCCATAGATGTGTGATCTTCTCAACTATGGCTAGAGAAACTTCTTTTTGCAGTGAATAGAAGTAAATACAGAGACTCATATCTTGTCAAAGTGCCAAGCATAAGTAACTATGAGTTCTCAGTTGTGGATAGGTCGTTTCTACCAACTGCCCTCCAACCAAGGCCCATTGAATTTCTCAGAAGTAGAGGCAGAAAGAATTTTGAAACCTGGCAGATGGGGAATAGAGCTGTGAGATGCTGACATGGCAAGATGTGGTGACCTGCATAAGACCTGAATAAAAACAAGGCAGTCAAAATACCACCATGCATTGAGATGTGATCCCAAGGCCACACCCACATTGGAAGAGCTATTGGCAGCTGATGGCTGCTGAGGGAGGGAGAGTCACTCTTCTTTGCTCATTCCTCAATGCATAGTGATACACCCATGAGCATGTGGTCAGCACTAGTTGGATGTGGGGTTAACAACAGAAAACAATGACTAAAAAGAAGATGAACGTGGGAGGAAGACAAAGTAAGATAAAGTAGGAGCTATGGGAAGGTAATGGTGGACGGATATGATCAAAATACATTGTATAAATATATGAAATGTACAAGTAACAAAATAATATTTAATATTATTTCTACTTCATTAAATAGGCATAGAAAACTAAGTGGAGACAACCTGCTTTAAAAGAACTTTACAGGGATAAGAAGCTAGTAATGAAAGAAACAACACAATGATTCATACACATGGGGTGGCACGAGCTTCGCTAAAATTCTTTTTTTTTCTCTTTTTTTTTCATATTTTATTTACATTTCAAATATTTTCCCCTTTCAGGATCTCCCCTTTGGAACCTCCCCATTCCCTCCGCCCTCCCCCTGCCTCTATGGGGATATTCTCCAACACACCCCCCGAACCCACCCCCCACCCACTCTCCTCTTCCCTCCTTGACATTCTCCTATACTGGGGGATATAACACCCTCAGGCCCAAGGGCCTCTCCTCCCCCTGACGGGTAACAAGACCCTCCTCTGCAGTCTTTGTGGCCAGCACTATGGGTCCCTCCATGTGTATTCTTTAGTTGGTGGACCAGTCTCCAGAAGTATGGGGGGTCAGGCCAGTTGCCAGTGTTGCTACCTCCCTGGGGCTGCACACTCCCTCAGCTCCTTCAGTCCTTTCTCCAAGTCCTCCATCTGGGACCTCGTATTCAGTACTACTGTTCCTGCGAAGTGACTCTTGGATATTTCAAACTTTTAGGCTAATAACCACTTAACAGTGAGTACATACCATGTTCATTCTTTTGTGACTGAGTTACCTCACTCAGGATGATATTTTCAAGATCCATCCATTTGTCTGTGAATTTCATGAAGTCATTGTTTTTAATAGCTGAGTAGTATTCCATTGTGTAAATGTGCCACATTTTCTGTATCCATTCCTCTGTGGAGGAACATCTGGGTTGTTTCCAGCTTCTGGCTATTATAAATATGGCTGCTATGAACATAGTGGAACATGTGTCTTTATTACATGTTGGAGCATCTTCTGGGTATATGCCCAGGAGTGGAATAGCTGGGTCCTCAGGTAGTATTATGTCCAATTTTCTGAGGGTCCGCCAAACTGATTTCCAGAGAGGTTGTATCAATTTGCATTCCCACCAGCATATTTACTCATATTTACAGTAAATGCCTCCAATGTTCCACATCAAAACAGAAAATAATTATGAGGCCTGTGTGTAAGGAACAGTGCATTAAAAATCAACCCAAGTGGCATTTTAAAATTACATTTATCTATCTGTGTGCATTTGTGTGGGTGTGTTGGGGCATGGATGTCATAGCATGAGAGTAGTCAGGAAAACAGTTTTGGGGAGTTGACTCCTTCCACCACATGGATTCCTGAGATTAAACTCAGGTCATTAGGCTTGGAGACAGGTGCCTTTACGTTCTGAGTCATCTCGAAGGTCATCAGTTAGAATTTGTGGGGAAGATGTATGGCATTGTATCTACTTACACAAAGATGCAATACTTTGTATACACACTCCATCAGGAGCAGTAAATACAAAGAAATGTTTAAGTAAATGAATAAAGATTATCAGTGAGGCTGTTTTGGATTTTCTTCTGAAGACTTTGATATAAGATATGAGGAAGAACTAGAGAAGTGGCTGAGCAATTGCAGGTGATTTCTGCTCTTGCAGAGGACTATAATTAAGTTCCCAGCACTGACATCAGGAAGCTTACAACTGTTTGTAAGTCTGCTTCTGGGAGATCTCATGCACTTATTTGGCACTCATAGGCACCCACACACATCTGTACATAATGCAAACACACATACACATGGATAAAAATCTTTAAAAAAAAAAAAGATGTAAGGCAAATCAGACCATCATGAACATGGCATTGCAAGTTTAGAAATTTCCAAGCAGAAAGATGATCAAAATCGACTTGTTGGTTACTTATAAATTGTTATGGTGATTTTTTTCCTTCATCTCCCTTTAAAATCTACCAAGGTTTTGCTTTGTATTGAACTAGTCTATGTAAAGGTCAGGTAAAGAATCTGAGTTATGCAGTGGAAGATTCTTTGAGGCAAATCTTGTATTGGTAGAATGCTGGCCATTTTAGCAACTCTATACCTTTAAGAGAGTAATACTCTCCAAAAGGTGAAATAGGCAAAATAACTGATGAGATCAGGGTCAGGTGGGAAGAGTGATAGAAGAGAGAAACAAGAGAACACTGATGTTTGTCGTTTTATTTGCAATACTTTAGGTCCAAGTTTCAAACTGCAATATTTTTACACTCAAGACACAGTCATGCACAATCCATATTTCAAATTTCTATTGCTTCAACCACAATTTAAAATAACAATATCGGAAATGAAAATCCTCAAAAAGATCAGCTGCTGAGGGCAGAGGGATGGAGTCATACCATCAGCGAGTCTAGAAAAGAAATAACTTACTTAAAAATCAAACAAACATAAGACCATAAATACCATTAATCCAAAATTACAGAAGAATTTCACTACACGTGGGTTAACAAATAACAACATATTTTGACAAAAGTAATGCACAGCTAAATGAGATACAACTCCAATAAACGGTGAAAATGAAGATTCTCCTCAATCTATTTTATCTGGATGTTAGGAGTTCAATCCCAGTAGACATCAGTATCCATGTAATCTGGCAGATAATACTGTCAGATATACTGAGATTTTTAAACTCAACCCACTAATGGTGAAAGATCTTACCATCACTAATGAATATAGTATATGCGGGTCCAAAAAGCACACCACACACAAGCACACACATTGAACTTGAATTTCACACTCTGGGCTGGTTGGCACTCTGCTGTAGGCAGGCAGTTGGGACCATCCACCAAACTAACTTCTAGCTTCTCTTCTTTTTCAGCAGCATACTCATGTAACTAGCCAATTGCTGTGGGAATTTCCATGAGAAATGTTTTCTCTGATCCCAACAGTTAATCTGTCAGCTAAAAGCATGCAATTGCCTGTTGCTCTTTTTGCAACTTGTCCGTACATAGGTCCACTCTGTGGTCTTAGCCATTAAAATGCTTGGGATCTGCCATCCTGTGCCATTTGTACTTTCATGATCTAAGCCCCATAACTGCTTCATAGGAATAGAGAGGCCCAAGTACAGTTTTATTCTATGAAATGTGACAGTGAATTTCTGTTCTAGTAGCAAATGCTAGCCACAGCTTAATGGAAACCAGACTTTACATACAGTGTATAGGAAAGGAAAACTTGGAACATTCAGTGGAAAAAAGACATTAAAATAAAAACAAAAAAATTGTGAGGAAGTTGGAAGGTTTCCATGAGTTTGATCAACATTCCCTGGTGCTGTTAACTTCATTTACTTGAGTTTTTCCATTATACATGGTTCTATGGAGCTGCAACGTAAGAGATCCAGGCTTAAGCTTGTGATATTTGCCATCACTTTGCCAGGTTGAACTTGCAAGGCAAACTGTTACTCCACACAATGTCAGAGCTTATGGAAAGACCTAGAAGAGCAGTTAATTAAATGTCCTTATTTTATAAATGAATAAAATAGAAGGGTTAAGTGATTTGCTCAAGGTCACACAGCAAGTTAGTTAAAATACCCATGTTAACATCTAGGTCTCCTTCTTGGGTATGGTTAGCTCTACTACATCTGACTTATTCTTAAGCATTACTGTCAGTGTTTGCCTAGGTACTGAGTCAGGTGAACACAGTACTTGGCTTCCTGTTGGTATAACAGGTCAGCATTCAGCTGTGGCGAATCTGGTGCCACTACTTACATTTTCTAAGTTCGTCTTGCTAGTTCAATGGACTTAAGTGGCAGTCAATGCTACAAGTTGGTAGTGTTTGTATAGTCAGGGGTATGCACATGGTGATATCTCAAGTCCCACATTTGCAGATTTAGTGAGATGCTGTTTGATGATAAACAGACATTCCCATGCATGAGAAGTTGGTTAGATACATTTGATCACTGAAGGAGAGAAGAGATAAAACTGAAAGCCAAACAACCCAAAATGATAGTAGAAATAAGTCATTTATGAAAAACTCTTTCATAGGAGAAACATTTCCCTTATTCCCAAGGCCCTATTTATTTCCTTTCCAATCCACATGCAAATATATGTTCAGTATTGTGTGTTAAGGTTATTCCAAATCCCAGGCCCATTAGACTGTCAGCTTACAAATGCTGAATTTCAGGCTTCTTCTTCCCAGACTGGGAGATGTTTATACCACACGCCATTCATTTGTTTGAATGAATATTAACTTCAAAGAGCACAGAAAAGGACAGTATTCAACTAGGATGGCAGGGTTAAGACTTCCATATGTATTATGAATAGCTGAGTAAATGCCTGTGAGTTTTCTGGGGATATGGTCTCCTTTTGACGACACTGTGTAGCATACATTAGTGAAGTCTTCACCTAAAATTTCTTTGGTGAGAAGAAAATACTTCTCCTTTGATGGCTGGTCTCTCTTTCTCTTAAAAAACCACAATTGCTGCCTACATGCTACAATCATGCAGCACAAGAGCATAAAGAGACCATCCCAAGCCAAAACTAATAGGACTGGAACTGAATGTTAACAGACAATCCTAAATATATCTCTTAATAATTTTGGAGTTAGGCTTAATTGTATCTTGTAATTTCCATTGAAACCAATGGGATTCGTCTATGGTAATTTAAAGAAGACTCCTATCAGAATGATAGGTCTTGTTATGCAAGGAACTGGTGGGATCTAGCCATTTTACCCTTCTATCCTTCCAAATTTGACCTTGAAAATCTTTTAAAACAAGATAGAAAGGTGGCATCTAAAACAAGTATTATCAATGGGGCTAATTAAGTTGTCAGCCCTCCAATCTAAGGCAAATAAAATAGACACCTGGATGCCATACTAAAGCTGAGGGCAGACTGTTTTGTAGCAGAAGAATGCATTTGGAGTTCTAGCAGTGATGTCTCCTTAGCTTGACGTAGATAATAGTCTCATAAGAAAGCATTGCCATACCTGAGCGTGTGCCAACCTCAGTACCCAGGCAAGTATAAAGCCTACAGAATAATTGTAACTAGGAAATATCTGTGCCCTGCATGCTCTGGGCTCTGGCCAGAAGGCATCTGCTTCTGGCATCTTTTCTATGTTTCTATAGTTCCCACTCTGTTGTTTATTTATTTAAAGTATTAATATATCAATATCAAAGAAAGAAAATTTCTGAAGGAAACAAAATTTCACAGAACCCCACCACCCTAATACAACTGATTTCAATTATCTGTGTTCCCAGTCTTTATCCATATGCACACACTTCTTTTTACATAGATGTAATCCCTGTTTGTATTATTTAAAAGTGACTTCATAAACTCTCTCTCTGAGAACTGGCAGCCTCATTAGAAATAAACGACGCATTGAGGAAATGGATACAATTATTTACATGATCTTTGAGGTGAGAAATATCCATTATAGACAAACATCTTAAACTATCAAAACAGTTATACAGAGAACAGGAAGCAATTTATATTTTTTTTTCTTTTAGCAATGGAATGTGCTTCACAGGGGAGAGATAGATGTGAGGACTAGGTGTTTCAACTAAAAAATTGGATGTGCAATTCATACGCCTGAACGAAATCTGAAGAACACAAAGAATAAATACTTGAGTTAAATCTTTTCATGTGACTTGGCCATCCAGTAGCCAAAATGGAGCTTGGAGGCACAAATATTTACAATAACACACAGACAAGATCAGCAAGAACAAAGTCATTGCCCAACATGTTGATTGATATAGGGGATTGGGTCATCCCGAAATCCATATGGGATTATGACAACAAACTGGATCCTTGTTACAGTATTAATGTTCTATTCTTTCTTAAATAAATAATCTTTACTGTGCTTCTCACCCTTCCCTGACTTTCCCACTGCCCTATTCCTACCTCAGGACATTTTTGTGCCCACAAATGTCTCAGGGCACACTAGTAATGTTAAAGTTCTGGATAGGCTCACCTGGATTGAGATGAGCTCAAAACAAAATCAAGGAAAGGGGATAAACTACTAACCATCTGGAGGCTAAGGTGTTCAAGTATAGCAAGTATGGACCCTTCAGCATCATTTTGGCATGAGAAATAGGTTCTCTCTAATACTTATTAGAAATATATGTAACTCTTCAACACAAGTAAAAGACTTTAGAAGCTGTTCTCATTTGAAAATGTACACAGGTATAATTTTGTACAAGTACTGCCTACTGGAACAGACTATTAAATCTTGGTACAAAGTGATGGTAAATAAGTACCTGGCCCTTCACTGTTAATAGGCTGAGTGGAGAGCATTAGGAGCAGCCATTTCTCTGCCAACAGTGACCTGAAGGACCACAGCTCCAGGGTCTTCTAAATAAGGATAACAACAACAGCAACAACAACAACAGCAGCAGCAACAACAACAAAGGCCTTTACAACATGCAAAAGATGTTAATTGATGTCTTGGACTTCCCAACCAGGGTTTGGGTTCTCTCTATTAGCCAAACATAGCCATCAATCAATTGAATTCTATTTACATCCCAGGTATTTTGTGGAATTCCCTGGCACTACAAGTGGGGAAAATCCTTAATTTAAAATAAAATAGTATAAAAATTTAAGATTCCTCCTCTCTCACAAGAGAAGTGTGACATTTAAAATTTTAGGTCCAGATATCTCTTTGCAAAATAAACTTGAAATTAATATAATCATTTGATTTTCTTTTCACATTTGTCTTTTATTCCATGGTGGATGTTTTCAGGGAAAGGGTAAACTCCTCCCTAATTTTATAATGTAGGAAAATAGGAACTCCACCAGTGGTACCATCTCTCAAGATAAACATACGTACTATGATCAGCAGAAACTCTAGAGAAAGTGCTTTCATTTGAAGGAATGAATGGATGCTTAAATGGACAGATGGACCTCACAGAGCAGAGAGGCATATGCTGCTCATCTTGCTCCCCTCTCACTGAATATAGGTAAAGTCTATTCAGTTTCTCTAACTCTACAAATTAAGAAATCTCATATAACGTTGATTGTTGGCTTTTCAAAGGCTTAGAGAAACAACTTTCTAGAATCCATATAACTGACTATACACTCAAAGGAGATATCCCCTTTTCTACAGAGATACCTTCCAGATGTTTTTCTACACTCAGAAGATTAATAAATTTTTAATAAATACAAATAGTGAAAAAATAGTCAAATTTTGGAATGTTCCTCAAGCCACAAAAGGAATTCTGTTGGACTATTTCTTGGGAAATATGGATACAGATCAAAATTATTTTTTGGTGAACTTCCAACATCTTTATGAACATGCTTTTAAAGGACAAAAGCCCAAGAAACTAAATAAGAACATACCACAAGCAAATACCAAAAAAAGAGATTGGAGATACGTAGAAAAATCAGTTTCAAGTATTTAGAGCCAAGTATTGACTGGGATGTAACTTTCATTGACTTTTCATTTCTTAAAGAGTTGAATACTATATCTCTGATCTCTAGATCTTTAAAAAATTCTTATGTGTTACAAATTGCCAAAAATGAATGTTTTTATCATGAAGAACATTGGCTAATGGATCTATTTCCTCAGAATGTGCCTATTGTACAATGCTTATGTTACAGGAGCACAAGAGAGGATTAAATTCACTATTATCTTTGCTTGTTTACTGCCAAATGAGGAGGTCTGCATTTTCCTTTTGGCTCTCAGAGAAAGTCCCATCTTTGTGTAAATAAGGTTTCTCCCATCAGGATATCTTGGTTTAGGACCTGGACTCACCCGGCAGTGCTGCCACATTTTCAGTGTGTCCTTTTTCTGTTATCACAGAGGCCAACAAGCTGCTTTACATGACAATTCACCTACTACATTAGCATCCATGCGAATGACAGGATCTCACAATTAGAGCTTTGATATGACACAACATTTAAAAGCCCATCCTGAACACTCATATTCCTCTGTTTTTGGAAAATGTCTTAAAGGAAACCTTTTCCAATACAAATGCAGAAAAATAGGTATACAACCTAAGCCACCACTACAGAAGAAGAATAAAAACTTGCGACTCTATTAGGGCATGGACGTCCACGGCTTCACACGGCACTTGTTCTATTTTTTTTTGTTGTTGTTTTGTTTTTGTTTGTTTTTATTTTGTTTTTTTTTTCTTTTCATTTTTTTGTTTTCTTTTTTTTTAAAAAAACATTTTGACATCTTTTATTTTTCTGGACATCTAATGACAATGCAAGTGAAAAAACATCACGTTGGGTAAGGGATTTTGAAAGAGGTTTGAATGGAAGAGGGACTACTCTCTAACTTAAAAACAAACACAGCACTATGAAGAGGGAGTGTGCATCTTTGAGAAATCTTTTTTTCATCAAAGTAAATGCACAAAATGAGGGGATTCACTACTGGCTCTTTCGCTTCACGGTGGAAGTGGCCACTTAATGGCTACTTCAACATTGCTGCCCTGTGTGGGCTGCGGTTCAGGCTTACAAATAAATTACATAATCTGAGGGAGTAGGAAAAAGATTTATAAGAAGTTCCTATTCACTTGAAAGTTAAAGAACCCCCACTCCATGTGACTGTCCTTTCTTCTGTGGATCCTGCAGCAGAGTTTTATTTCAGTCTTACTCATCCGGGAGACAGTGAGGGGTAAGGCTTGCAGTTCTAACGGCTACTGTTCTTAATTGCTTCCTTTGCAGCGATAATCAGAGGAGTGAGGCTGGAGAGAGGCTTGGCTAATTTTAAAAACGGATGCTGTAAAAAGAAGGGAAAAAAGAATGACTAGATTTCTTCCTTGCCATTAATACAGTGCTTTTCAACCTTCCTAATGCTGCAACCCTTTAATACAGTTCCTCGCGTTGTGGTGACCCACAACCATACAATTATTTTGTTCCTACTCCAATAATTCTAATTTTGCTACTGTTATGAATTAGAAATATTTGTAAATCTGTAACTATCTGATAAGCAGGATATCTGATAAGCAGGATATCTGATCCGTCATCCCCAAAGAGGTCATGATGCACAGTTAAGAACTACTGCATTAGTGTAACTTTACATTTTCAAATATGCTCCTTTGCATTTAATTGTGTTCCGAGTACGCATTGAAACACTACTTAATTTAAAAATCCTTGCCGGCTTTTGTCCTTCAGATTTTATTTTTCTGTTTGGTCTTTCTCTGTCATGAAATCCTATGGAAATTTACGTGGTACAGCTAGAAACTCTTCAGTATAGAGTTTGAAAAGTTTCACTCGTGATGGCTGGACACCCAACATTTCTTAAACTGAAGAATTGTGCTGGATCTCTCTCAGGCTTGAAAAAGTATCTTCAACGAGCATTAAAATCAATTTTACTCTGAACCATTGGTTCCCTGGCTGCCAAACCCAATAGCTGTGTCTCCACCACTTCTATTGGCTCATCTGCAAGAGTCGATGCAAGCAAATCTCCTTTATTTCTTTTAAATGGTTGATTCTTTGCAGATCTGTGACATTCTACCACCTCAGGGCTTTTCCTCCTCTATTTCTCTTCTTTTTCTACCTCTTGGTCACTGCAAAGTAGCTCTCATTCTCTTGTTTTGCTAATTAATTTCTAATAGATCTCTCATTTCTGTCACAGTTTGAACCCATCATCTGCTTTACGGGGATAACAAACTCAAAATTTATGGGGATAACAAACTCAAAGTGTGTGTGTGTGTGTGTGTGTGTGTGTGTGTGTGTGTGTGAGACCTGATGCTCCACCCCCACCCCCTGCCGCCCTTATGTCCTCCTTGTCAGTTGTCTTCTGGATATTTCCTGCAGAATGTTTGCTTGCCATTTTTAACTCAGCATTTTGAAAGGTATGTTAAAATTGCCACAACAGAGTTCTTTTGTGTGACATAAGCTACAGGGACTTTGGAGTCAGAACCGTGAAATTCATTTCCCTCAGTATTATAATTACATAATTAAATCTATGCTGTATTTATCTGTGTGGTTTCATTAATGATACTTTATCTTTGACATCTTTGGAAAAAGGGTGTGAGAAGGATATAGATGTGGTGACAGGCATGGAAAGATGTGGAAGTTATGTAGAAAATCACCTCTGCCCAAGAGCACCTGCATATAACATCCAGAGGCACAAGTAAAGTTTAGAAGAAAAAAAAAACCCAGCAATACCAGAGAGTCACATTTGGGTTAGTCTTTCTTTGCAGAATCAGATTTCAAAAAGAACAAAAGAAAACTATAGATTAAAGTGCAAATTCTTCTTTCAAAAGCAAGACAACATGATCAACGATGTAATAGATGAATGCCTATACTTAACATGCCCAGGGTCTAAAACTGAATGGCAATAGCCCAACTCTAACTTAATGTCTTTCAACAGAGATCCCTTCCTGTCACACATTAGCATAGGAAAGCTCAGCATAACTTTCTCCTTGTAAACTGCCGTATTCTTTTTCACCTGCAGAAGTTCCTTGGCAGACCCTCGTCTGTCCACATCCATCTCAAGACAGCGATTTAAGAAGTCACGGAATACAGCTGACAGTCTCTCGGGATTCTGGAGCTCTGGGGTTCCATTAGTGGCAATCAGATATAAGGCCTATAAAGAAAAATATTCATCTCTAGTCAGCATATACATAGTAAAATTATGCATGGAAGTCAATTTTCTTCTTATTTATAGTTTAGATCATAAAAAGGCCATTTTCGAGAATTACATGGACATGGTTTCTGTTGGAATGTGGGACTGAGAATAGCGTGTATTAATGGATGATAGCTTAACTGCTAACTCCTAACCTGGGTGGTTATCGATCTGATTATCCTTCATTAATAATAATAGTTGTCATTGTTGTAGTAGAAGTTCATTATGTGGATACGCCTTAACTACTGTCCTTAGACTGATGGAAGGAGATGTAAAAGACAAAAGTAATGTCATTCCTAGGAAAATGGATGGAAAGAGAGAAGGTAAAAAAAAAGCCAGGGAGAGAAAGACAAACATTATGTTTCTTTCATGAATGAAATCTGGATTTCACACGCGTGTGTGTATGTGTGTGTGTGTGTGTGTGTGTGTGTGTGTACATATGACATTGAAGTAGAAGAGGAGCCATTGAAGAAAAGGAAGGAGACGGGCAGTGGTTGACAGGCTGGACAAATGGGGATCAGAATTATCCAAGTACACACTAACACAGAAATCAGAATGCCTTTCTGAAGGCTATCACTTTGTACAATTACCATGCACTATACAATTGCATGTCTTAAGGAAAAAGTTAAGACAAAACAACTTGTTAAAAGTAGCTCTCTCTGGCACACAATTCCTGGAGACTTGATTCTTATAATATATTTTTCAGCTTTCAATTTTTTTCTAAGATAAACATTTTAACCCCACCCTGAAACAGCACTTAAAACGCAGTTTAAAAACGGTGACATCCCAATCCCCATGTCTTTAACTTCGTTTTCCTAGGATTAAACATGTTTTTCATCAAACACTGCCCTTCAAGGAAAACAAAAACCTCAGACTATTTCTTTTTCAATTACTGTTTTCATCTTAATTGCAACAGTATTATTTCTACCCAATTTCCATGGCAAAAATTCACCCATTCACTTGCATTATAGACTAAACGGGCCTTTGTCAACTGGTCTGGGAACCTAATCATTATGTTTAAGGCTGTTTCTGTGGGAAAATGCACTCTAGGTTCCAAATAATTAACTTAAAAACTTTTAGAACACATTCTGTGTGTGAGCTGGGGGCCGTCTTCATAAAAAAGAAAAAAGAAACTTGCTCCCCTCTGCCTTGCTAATGAGACACAAATACAGCTGTAGCTAACGCAAACATGACTACCGAAAGGTTGTTTTTGGTTTTTGGTTTTTGTTTTTCCAGCAAAGCCAAGTCTGAGATAAAGAAGACTGGGGAAAATTAACAACCATGTGATACTTTTAAAGAGTAACTGAAAAGTCAAGGAAAATAAGCTGGCTATTAGAAATTGGACTAGAGACCCCTTTAGCTGCTTCTAATGTAAGCAAGAAAGCACAGGGCTGTCCCTGTGTTTGCCTTCTTCACACCAGCGGCCTCTTAACTTTCCACAGTTACTCTACCAGGTTTCTCAATGCAACGTTTATATGGCTTTCCTAGTCATCCACTTCTTTATGGCACTAGTATCTTTGCTTAAGAGCAGGACTTCTCTCAGACAGCTTTAGTATAAGACTAGTTGACTTTCCTTATTTGGATCCCTTCATTCTTAAGCACACCCCCTTTAACAATTGTATCTCAACGTGAGGTTTTTGCCACTCATTTATCTACTTAAACACTCTTAGTGGTCTCCTATTGTCCAAAGATATGGGACTCAGAGGGTGTTGCCCCAAATTCCTCTCCAAGAACATTTGGGGGAGGGGAGAAGGTAGAGAGACTTAGTAGAGATTTGAGAATCCTATGCTCACAGAAAAGATGATTCAGTCAGCGGAGCTTTGCTTTTTTTTCTGTTTGTCATTCCTCACAACACTTCATTGGTCCACAAGACACAGTAAGTATTGGCATGGCATATGGTATGGTTTGGTTCCTGCTTCCTTTGTCAGTTTTCCTCTGTTCGAATCTCACCTTAGGGACTTTCTCTTCCCACTCCCACCCCTAAACACTAGCCAAAGCTCATGTATCAGTCACACTGATATCACTGCTCACTAGGGGAGAAACAAGAACCCAGAATGCTCTATGTGTAATATACGTAATATGCTATCAAATGGGTGAGACATCAGGATCAAGCTAAGCACTTATTTCATTGAAAGAAAACAGATGAAAGAGATAAGAGGAACTTGAGAAACCTGTGTCAAGAAACATCACAGTTTCAAAAATTTATCTTTTCTAGCTAACACTGAACAGGAAGGTCCTTATAATAGAACATTTTAGAATATTAAGTCAGTTATATTTTTCCTAAGGTGAGGCAATAGAGGACCATGGCATAGACTGTATTTATATTATTTATATTAGAAATATAATTAGCAAAAATAAAATGGTAGCTGTTTTCCACTGAATAAACATTAGCTATAAAGTTTTCTAGTATTGCAGACATCACCATGATAACTATAAATATCTTGACAATAACATACAACCATTAAACTTTTCACTAGCCTTAATGTGCAACTGAATTTACTCAAACACTAAGAGAAAACCAGTGTATCTAATTGGAGAAATAATTGAATTTACCTTATTGGCAATTTCCGCAACTGAAAAAGATCAAAGCCTTCACTGTGGAAGTTACCACATTTCTCAAAAGGAGTCTCAAGACAATCCATATGTAACCCATAAATTTCCATTAAGGCAGTGTTGCAATAGGACTATTTAATTAAAAAGCTTTAGTTTGTGACTCGAGTTCATTATAGCAGATTATAAAGTTTACATTAAGTCATTGAAAAACAAACCAGGAGACTTTCTTGGAAATATGCTTTGCACGCATATGGAGTCTCAGCACCAATATAATGAAACACTTTACAAAGCGGATAGGGTATGGTTGAGAAATCTCTTTGTAAGCTGAGTATTTGAGACCCAAAGACCATTTTCCCAAGGAAACTATTTTGTACATGGTGAGTGGGTTCCCAACCTAGTCCACACAAAATCTACTGAATGTACAATATAATTGAACAACAAGAAGAGGAAGGCTTATTCATCTAGATGTCAACATATGTATACATATGATCAGAAGCGAGTATGACTTTGTAAAATTGATTTAATAGTTATTATTAGCTCATATAATCCATACAACTACTTCCTGAGGTAAGTTAATATGATTTTTAACTGACAGGTAAAGAAACTGCTCTGTGCAGTTAAGAATAATAACTTGTCCAGTGCTTTACTTCTAATCAGTTTTTGATTACAAGTAATCAATATTTGAATTCAGGGAATATGAGTTCAGACTCCACGTTCTTAACTGCTACACGACACTCTCTCTTGTTTTTCACAGTCTCTAGGCAGAAGCAGACAAGGAAAGTCAAGAAATGAGGCATACTATCCGTGAACACCTGGCATACTTGATTCAGTTTTTCCCTGTACAGAGGAAATGGGCCTTTCTATGGTCAATCATTCTCTACTAGTTTGAAAATGGAGAACAAAGGGCACATACATAGCTGGAAGGGGGAAAGAGGGAAGAGTACGTGTGTGTGTGTGTGTGCATGCATGCGTGCCTGTGTGTGTGAGCATGCATACTGCAAGTTTATATTGCTAGTATTTATGTGCATCTGAATTTACCCATCTACTAAGAGAAAACCAGTGCATCTAATTGGAGGGATAATTGAATTCATGCAGTCTGTATTCTGGCTTTTATTCTCGCTGGTTCCTGCAACCTCCTGTTATTGCGATTCCTTTTTTATTTCAGATTCTTTTTTTTTTTTTTTTTTTTATTTCAAACCTTTATAAGCAAAATTTGGCAATGGGCAAGTTGACACCTTATGATCTAGTTTATTCATGACCTGGGATTTAAGAGGTTAAAGGCCAAAGCATATTGCTGCTTCTAGTGTGTTTATGGATTTTGTGAAAGGCTCTGACATTCCTTGTTTTTCCAGGAGAGTTAATAGAATCCAGTCTGCAAAAAGAAACCACTAGACATATACACATTGTTTCACACTACAGCGTGATATAGCATTGTGGTCTAATTTCCCTCTAGATTGTCTTACACACATTTCTCATCTCTCATCAAATTATGAGGAGCTGATTTTTGCTGCTTAACCCTTAAAGAGCCATTTAAAATGAACCTAGGGATTTATCTCCTTATAGGTTGATAATAAAAGGTAATTAGGTAGCATTGACTGATTAGGTGTCAGGCTAGCTTTGGAATACTTCTTTTTCCCAAGCAGAAAGCTTTGACAACTGCCATAAAATAAACACCAGATGACTCTGACAATCCATGTGCTCATTCTAATGTCTTGTTAAGAAATGTGTAGCAGGCAACTTGCATTCATGATGTGACCCTGTGTGACTTTAGCAGTACGCAGGGTTTGGAACTACAGAGAATTTGAAAGTGGAAGTCAGGATAACCACATAGATTTTTAAAAAGCAGGAAAAGAGAATGATCCAGGAAGTCAGGGAAAGATGAGAAGCTGTGAGAAGGAGAGAAAACAGAAGAAAGAAAGGCAAGTGTAGGAGCCAAGGCCCAACAGGGGGAAGGCAGTTGTTAGAAAAAGAAGACAAAAATAAAGATAAAGGCCAGAAAATAGGTGATGTCAAGGGATCTGTCTTCTGCTATTGCTTCATTTCTCTAGTCCTGAAATGATAAGGAGATAAAATGCTAATTACTCTGGTTTGACCAGTACATTGAATTAGCCCACTCTACTCCAGTACTATGTATATATAATTATTGCTAGCCAAGAATTTAAAATTTAAAATGAAATTAAAATGAGAAATAACTATCACTGAAAAAGTGACTATATTTAATAATCACCTTCTACACCACTCATGTCATTAGCTCACGCCCAACTTCTGACTTAAGGTATTATTTAAATATGATGTATTTATTTGCATATAATTTCATCCCTGTGAAGGTTTTTATCGCTGCAGTGCTTTTTATGATTAATATCAGTGTGAGGTTACCAAGTCTTACATGCAGCATGTTTCACGCCATGGTCCAAGTTTTTTGTTTGGTAAAGCTGAGAGTGGGATGGTCTTTACATTCTAGAGGGCAGGTTTGGTGTGAAGGTGATGAGCTAGGAATGTCTGGGTTGTTTTCCAAAGATCACTGCACTGAAAGCACACTTCAGGACAACATTAGAGTGGCAAGGTTAGGGAAATCTATAGCTACCTAAAATCAAAGCACACAGAATTAAACAAACAAACAAACAAACAAAAACAACAGAACCCTAAAACTTGTGTCTTTCTTTAAGTGACTCTCATTTGATAGCACAGTGTAGAAAACAAGTTAAAGAGGAAATCTCCCAATGGAACCAAGAGCCCTGTCAGGCACCCTCACTCTTTTTTCCTGTCAATAAAATCCAAGGAACTCCATGGATTCTAGGCCTTTGTGCTTTGTGGTTCACACTAGGAAGACAACAGCTTAGTCAAATTGTAATCATCCAATGCAACAAGGAATACAACCACAGCAAGAAGTACCCTATACAAGGTAATAGATTCCTGCCTGATAGACTCCAGAACAGAATTCCCTCTGGACTCACATAATCAATAAAGTTGGTAGAGATGCCAGAAAGCTCTTTTGTACTCTTTCCTCATTCATCAGCATCTCTTAGATGAGCAGTGCTACTGAAATGTGCCATTTGAGGATGACGTGATTCCTTCTTTCCATCACCAGAAGCAAAGGAAAGGAAAAGAAAGGGAAGCACATGCAAATGGCATGGCAAAAAGGTCAGCTTAGTTTTTGGAATAAGGGTTAAACCAATGGTTCTCAACCTGTTGGTCACAACCCCTATGGGACTGCATATCAGATTTCCTGCATACTAGATATTTACGGTAGAATTAATAACAGTAGCAAAATCACAGTTATGAAGTATCAATACAAATAGTTTCATGGTTGGGGAACTGTTTTAAAGGGTCGCAGCATTAGGAAGGTTGAGAATCACTGCTTTAGACTCTGGTTTTCCCCCTGGTATACACTGCCTTGATGAAAATAACATGGAGTGTTGCACAACTCAGCAAAGAATTCCTGAGGATTTTTGTATCAGAGTGCAAATGGTTTTCTAAAATGATATTGTGACCAAGTTAGAAAGGGCACAAATCAAAACAAAAAAAGGAGAAGTAATCTTCAGTTTCAGGAAAACGCTGATTTTCTTGGTGAATTCGTATTTCAAAAGCCATAAGATAAAACATTTCAGTGGGCAAATGTGCAACCTCAACCCAAGATTTGTTTCTTTACAATGATCTTTGATTTTGATGGTCTTAATTCCTTAGCCAACTGTATGGTACTTATTAGAGGAATAGGCATATGCATCCCTGGGTTATACCCAAACCATTGGAGCCTGTGAAGCTCTCTGAGGAATGATAAGAAAAATCACAGGACACAGGATTCTCTCTGGGCCAACAATGGTTCCCTGATCACCGCATTTTTAAACTTTCCCTTTTCTTCGCCTGGTTAGTCTCTTGGATTTTAGTTTGCTATGGAATCAATTTCTCCCTTGGCTTTCTTCTGGCTCATAATTCACCAGTTTGAACTGTCTGCTTCTGTATAATCTAAATGAAACTTGCAGGTTTCATATGCCCAAGTCTCATTTTCTAATGTCAAATTCTTAACAACCAATGATTCTTAAGGGCTTCCTATCTTCTGACAGGCAATATTTTGTCTTATTAAAAAGAAGCACTGTTCCTATTCTATAATTATTTTACTTGTAGTTATCCCAACTCTCCCCTCCTTTTAGGCATAGGTTAAGCCTTCAAAGGAAGAGGATTGTCAACAACCCATCAATAAAGCTTGCCGTTCCATCGTGGCTTATGGAAAAAGAAGGGAATGCTCCCAGCTCTCCCTGAAATATGTTCAAAACAATATTGACAGAGTGCTAGCAAAGTATGCTTGCTTCTCTGGTGTTCAGGAAGTTTATGTCTGACTTTAATTCCAAATGAGCAAGCGCCATCAAACCCAGACATTCTAAGCCACAGTACAGGATCCAGTGGTTGGAGGGAACAAGATGCAGTTTGGCCCTTAGTTGCTGTTGTTCAGTAGGGCTTCTCTCATTATGCATGATGTTTTTGAGACAAACAGGCTCTCTAGAATTTCTCTGGTCATATGAGGAAAAGAAAAAGCAAGGAAATTGACCTTTGTATAGTACTTTAAGTGTTAGTAAAGAGGTAGGAAGTCTCTAAATGCAACAACAGGCCTTCATTTGGATTCTATCCTTCTTTCTCCATAGTCATTGAGGCAATGTACTCCCTCTCATATAGTCACACCCATGGCTACCTTATGCTCTAATATATGTGAGGAACAAAGCTGCTAGCTTATTTTAAAGATGAACGCCATTTTCAGAAGAGACAAAATTAAAAAGAAAAAGCCATCTCATGGAGATGTATGCTGAATTAATATCGTTCTTTTTTGAGAATGGGATAGTTTTAATTGTTCATTTGGTATAATCTAGAATCATCTGAGAAGAGAGTCTCAGTGAGAGGCTGTCTGGATTTGGCTGAACTATGGGCATGTCTTCGGGGATTTTCTTTATTATGTTAATTGACTTGTAAAGACCTACCCACTGTACTGTAGAAGAATGAAGACTGCTGACTGAGCAGTGGCATACAATTATTAATTCACTGCTCTCTCACCTTGACTGTGGACATATTGTGGCTGGCTGCTTTAAGTTCCTACTGCCTTGACTTCCCCTAAACAATAGGCCATATCCTGAAATTATGAGCATAAATAAACATTTTCTCCCTTAGGTTGCTTTTGTTGGGATATTTTAATCTTAGCAACAGAAAAGAAACTGTGATATACAGTGTTTTTAGATTGCTAGGTCTGAAAATGAAGAAGTGAAGGAAAAGATCTCAACTCAGCTTTGATGTTGTTAGTTATGATTCCTTAAAGGAAATGGGCAAGTGTAAGCAGACTAAGTATGCTCATTCCTGGTTAAACAACTATGCTCAAAGAGGTATGAAGATCTGCATTTCATTGCAGACAGTACTCGATTAAGGTCTTGCCATATAGGTTTGCCTTTTGACTAGTCCCAGTTTCCTCCTTTTCCTAGGGGATGGAATCCAGTGGCATTGGTTCTTAAACTCCACAGAAGATTCCAAGGTAAAGAGTAAGTAGAAAACAAGCAGGGTGTGTGGTTCACATGCCATACCACTGACTGCTTCTAGCACTGGCACCAGTGTCTTCCAGTAGCTCAATATTTAATAACCCCCTGTGAGTAGTTAAAACAAAGGCATAAAGCAAACACTAGACAATTACACATAAAGCAGGACTATAAAAGGTTCTGTGTAGACTTCAAGTGGACATCACTGAGAAATTTCACAATACCAAAAGCCATTACAGCTTGATAAGAAGAAACCTATTATGTGTGAGAGTAAACTTATTTTTTTAAAAGAAAGGTAATTTCTTTGTGCTGGTAAGCAGAACAAAGTTTGGTTTGGCAGAAATAACTATCTCCTTATTTAGAACCAGTCTATATGATAACAATTTTTAGCAAAATATATTATCCATCAGCAGAAAAGGAAGTATCAACAAAAGATAAATCTTTGATTTGCATATTCACAGAGTAAGCTGGATTGCTTTAAATAGCAGTTCCTTTGACAAACAGAAGGCATGAGGCACTTAATTACTGGTGGCTACATAAAAATGCCAATGGGTCACGGAACAACATTTCTGTCCAAAGCCAATTACAATGAGTGTAAAGACTTCAAGGTCTGGGGGGGCTACAATGTCCCCTCTTTGTCTCTGGAAAGGTTACCAACATTGTATCATTAGGTACAGCTAATAACCCTCTGAGCTTTTAAAAGCATTTCACGAGCATATTAGGTCATTTACTTACATTTTCAAATCTCAATCCTTTTATTCCTAAGCAAAAGTAGTATTCAATTTTTTATCAATAGTTAATTTTTTGTATCACATGTACATCTGCAATTAATTTATGATAGTTTGTTCAGATGACTCCCGCACAACAACAACAAAAAAATACAAGTCACAGAGAAAAGCAGGCAACTTTGTAAAGCACAGTTTGAGACATTACCTTGAACCTGCTCTGTTTAACGCTCCCTAATTACGGTAATTATACTGAACTACATAGACTTCTCTCCTCCATGGAAGTTGTTGGGACATCGGATAAAAGTTTGTTGGAAAAAAAATGCTGAATCCATTAAATGAGTGAGTGAAAACAACTTTAAATATCTTTTCTCCTCATATTCATGAATTTCTACATATATTTTCTACAGTAAGCTAAGCACGGAGCTCTGTGATTTATATAAATTATTCATGACTTTCATGTGGATTTGGCAAGATGGATATTATCCCTATTCCCAGAAAAGAAATGGGGTTAGAAAGGTTTGAAGTGACTTGCAAAATGTTCCTGAGCTTTTAAGTTACATAGTCAGGACATACATGGATATGCCTGACTACTTAACTGAGATTTCTTTTTTTTCCCCCACAAGTGCATGCCACTCCCTTCTACTTCCATCTGTTTCAAAGCCCACAGATAGTGAACTGGTGGTAGACTGTGATAATTTCAATGAAAGACTTGAGTGCTCTTTCATACCTCTCTTGAAGTTGCATGCTTTTCCTAGTTCCTAATACAGCGAGTGGTCACCAAAATCCAAGAAAAGGTAGGCTCCCTACAGTGTCACACCATATCTTTCTGTCTCCAATCTTCCTACTGGTTCAGTGAATACTTTTTTTTTTTTAATCCCAGATAAGGGCATCTAGTCCAAGACACTGTGTTTTCTCTAGAAAACACCAGGACATTTACAAAGAAAGCTTAAGGGTATTTCTGGTGTCTAGAAGAGAAGAGCATCAGAATCAGGCTGGCTCAACGTAGACTTGTTGATTAATCTTCCAGAGGCTAATCAAGATCTCTGATGAAGAGAGTAAGGCACGAAGTTAGTCCATCCTTATCAGTGGAATTCAAAAAGGTGGTCTTTTCAACAGTTCTGATTTTGTTCATAGTCTTAATATAGGCTTCCTGAACCTTGTGGTTTATTAATCTGCAAGTACTTGTTTTGATAGAAGGCTATGGATTCTAAGAGACAAGCTATTAATTATGAGTTCTGATCCCACGCTAGAAGATGCCTATGGAGATGAAAACCTGTTTCCTTTCTTCTCACTAGTAATTAGCAGTCTATCTAAAGGGAGGTCAGTTATGACTGGAAAACAGAAGAGAGCAAGAAATGCATTCCTGAGACCAGTTGCCCTCCGAGCCTTTTATTTAATCCTTAAATTCTCCAGGTCATAAATTCCCAGCAGAAAGCAGAGAGCAAATTAGCTGTGATCCATTTAGTGCCACTACACTTAGAAGACTTAGAGGCGGAAATCCATAGAAACAACAGACCTGATGTGTTCTTTCAGTGATGTTTCCTAATGGACAAAGGTACTTAGACAATACAGAAAAGTGCTCCTAATTATCCTGATGTGCTGTTCCACAGGTCAGAGGTGGACTTGATTAAACTCATGGAGAGCTGACCCACAAATAGTGAGAAAATGCCCCTTCTTTTCTACTCAGTCCTGCACACATCAGTGCACACATCTCACTTCCAGACTGTTTTGTGAAACAAGGGTAACAGCTCTAGAATTTATTATGGCATTCTCTCATATCTGTTGTTTTCTAACCAGTGTAGAGACGAGGGCCAGCAGCCAGTACCAAAGTAGAATCAAAAGGAGGAAGAATTAGGGGAGGCTTCTCCTTCTATCTTGGAAGCATGGCTCTCAATTACACAATTTTCAACTCAAACACAACTAGATGTCTAGTTCACAGATTTCTTTGCAGATAGAAAGTTATGTATATTTGGCTTGATTATAGATTTTCCAAACATAATGAGAATACACTTGACTGATTACTAAGGACAATGAGTTTGTATATAAAGGATAAAACACAGTATTAGACTCTTTATGATAATGACACAGACAGAGGCCTTTGGCACTGATGCTGTGTATGAGTTTTAAGAGTAGATTCAAATCAGTGACTATTTCCTTTTAAGAACCATCTCCTGACCTTTATGTATACAAAATACTGCTTCTGGTTTACTGTGAGGCTACACACAACTCAATAGCTTCTGACTTATGTCTACATTAAATAATTGCTTCTTTTGTATTTCTTTGACTTTTACCCTCAGGATCAACTGCAAATCTCTGAATAAAGACAATAAGGTTAGGCTACAAGGTGGGGGTTCTCGTTTTATTTTATTTTTCTTTGCAGGGGTAACTGAACCATTTGAGGACCAAACCTCCAATTATGTAGTAGGAAACTGAGTTCTTTAACTCAAATAATTTTCACTTCTCTTCTATTTGATGGTCTTCTAATTAAGTTTGTGATTTCACCATGCTGGTGCTATGTCTATGTCTGTTTCCTTCAGTGTCAGCCAAGCTGTTCTTGCTCAATAACTTGTTACTGATAACAAAGAAAAATCCAACTTAAAAATGATAAGTGTTCTGGAAATGTATTGTTTTACTTCATTAACATAGTTGTGAAGCAAGGGTTTCCTAGGCAGATCAATCATTTAACCATAGCACGTGATAAAAATGCCCATCCTTCCCACATCTTTTCTTTCATTCATTTCTACGGTTTTATAGTAGAAAGCTGTACATTAAGGAATATTAAAGGCTCTTGTTAGAGGAACTGAGATCAAGGCACTTCAAGCTCAGAGAGATTTATACATCAAACGCATTGTCTCTGTGTTACTTGTTCCAAAAACGTTCTGACCAGTTTGGGAAGAATCATAAAATGGTATTATTTTTTCTGACTTTCTGATGCTCCCGGAGACTGGATTACCAACCAAAGAATACATATGGAGGGACCCATGGTGCTGGCCACATATGCGGCAGAGGAAGGTCTTGTTAGCCATCAGGGGGAGGAGAGGCCCTTGGGCCTGAGGGTGTTAGATGCCCTAGTAGAGGAGAATGCCAAGGAGGGAAGACGGGAGTGGGTGGGTAGGTGGGTGGAGGAATACCCCCATAGTGGCAGGGGGACAGAATGGGGAGGTTCCAAAGGGGAGATCTGGAAAGAGGGAAACATTTGAAATGTAAATAAAGTAGGAAAAATAAAAAAATAAAAAACAAACAAACAAACAACACCCCCCCCCAAAAAAAAACAAAAAACAAAAAAACAAAAAAGTGCCAGTTCTGACCAGTTTGGGAAGAATCATAAAATGGTATTTTTTTTTTCTTCCCCTATTTTTTGGGGAGTGGGGTAGAAAGTACTTAAATTTTCCTGACTTACCCTGAGTGGATTTTCATTAAGGTAAGGGGGTTCACCTTCCACCATTTCAATGGCCATGATTCCCAGAGACCAGATATCAACTTTTGGACCATAAGCTTTTCGAGTTACCACCTCAGGTGCCATCCAATAGGGAGTTCCCACCATAGTGCTTCGTTTACTTTGCTCAGGAGTGATTTGGGCACAGAACCCAAAATCAGCTGGAGGGAAGAAAACAAATCTATTAAAATGAGCCCAAATAAAATTTTCACAATACTTTATTTTCTCACGTTGCTAAACCCTCCTTTAATGTTAACGTGAGCTCTCTTACAAGTGCTTAACACATATCCTGATCCTTTCCTGATCTCTCAGCTGCTCCTGTGCTTAAAGTGGTCTGAAACAATTGACACAAGTGCTGCCATTTTCTGTAGACTTCCATAGAGTTACCTCCCAGTACTTACCATCTTCTAGTTAGTTATTGGCCATCCATTAATTTTAGATGCCACTAGAATCTAAAATCTAATCTCTTAAATCTCAATCTGGTTACAGTCTATGGGAGGAGACTATCAGACAGGTTCTTTAATTCAAATAATTCAATTAATAGTTGAATTATTGTTTTCAGATAAGTCACTTTTAGTAGTCATTATCTTCCTAAGATAGACATTAGAACAGCAGAAATTCCTTAAAATTTCAGAATGAAAATACTTACTCAGTTTAACAGAACCATCCATGCCGAGGAGAATGTTGTCACTCTTTATGTCTCTGTGGATCACTTGATTTGAGTGCAAGAAATCCAAAGCTTGGAGGCACTAATGGATCAGAGAAAGAAGTTCTAATTGTATCACAGAGAATTTTCTTTTAACTCTATATCTCATTTCCAGGCAAATTTTGGGAAATTTTGGGAAAGGTTGTGATTACATATTGTAAACTAAGTAAAGTTGAGGACTAAATGCTTTCCCACCATTTTCAAGCCACATCAGCATTTACAAAAGGGAGGATACTTAATAGTACGTATTTGAGGGTTTCCATGCTATACTACAGACCAAACCACGAAGAGGAACAGTACTAGTCGTCACTACAGCCCTATTGACCAGTTAACATAACTATGCTTTGCTCTAGTTTTCTAGGTGATGTGGATTAGGCTTGATCTCATACAGATGTTGTAATCCTCAGTGTACATGCTGAGGTTTGATTCAGTAGATCTAGTGTGGGAACCAAGAATGTACAAGGGAAATAATTTACTTAGGCTATTTCTGATAGGTTTAAGGATGGCTTCCAGTTCTAAAGTAACTAAAGCTACTTCTTCAGAGATGTCTTTTTTTTTTTTTTTGTTATACTAAAAAATATAAAGTAAAGGCTCACGTAGACTATCCCACAAAGTGAATATCAACTCCATTTCTGGCATAGGAGAAAACATGATTTGTTGCTATGTGTGTATGTGCAGAGTAGAAGAAATGGGAAGAAGTGGGGGCAAAGAAAGGAAATTGAAGAGAACCATGTTAGCAGAAAGATGACCTAATATTATTTAGCTTAGTTGCACTTTCAAAAGTTTTCAAGTTTCCATTTCATTTCATAATGAGACTCCACTGAAGAGTGTAATGTTGTAGACACAATATTGATCAAAATAATAAAACAAAACATCATGGAATTTTCTAGAAACTAAATGCACTTTTATCTCCCTATAAGTGACAGATTCTCAGGCCCACTAGAAGAGTGTAAGAAATATTCACAGAATACTGTGAAAGCAAATAGTTTCTGTGGTTCCGTGAAAACTGTTTAAACTGCTTTCTAGGGCCTGTGAGATAGCTCAATAGGTTACAACACTTGCTGTTTCGCTTTACAACCTAAGTTCAATCCCCAGAACCCACATGATGGAAGTAGAGAACTGAGTCCCAAAAGTTATTTTATATCCATATGTACACTTACTGCATACACACACACACACACACACACACACACACACACACAATTAAAAAATAACCTTCTAGAAAATAATGAGAATATAATGTAGTCTGCATTTTATGGAACATACAGAACACAAGTTATCTTGTATAAATTCCCCACAGATCAGAACGGCATTCCATGAGAATATAACAATTGGCCATGTTCACTGACACTCCTGCATATGAGCTTAGATGTAGTGTCTCCTGAATGGTGTATTAGAGCTTAATAGAGCCACAGCAAGGTAACCAAATAAGGTCAGGTAAAGGTACTAAAAGGGCATTAAGTTAGAGTTTTAATACAATTTCTATTTTTTCAGTAGAAAACTACCTTGTTGTTATTTTGATGCTAGAAAATTTCTGAATAAGCAGCAAGAAAGCATTGGACAACTTTATTTCCCACCATCAAGAAACATTCTCTTTTCTTACCTCTCTACAGACAGCTGCTATCTGTCCTTCATCCATACAGGTTTCTGTGACCACATCAGTCAAAGAGCCACCAGCTAAGTATTCCATGACTACCCACAATTCATCACCCACTAAGTAGCTAGAAGAAAAGAAAAAAAAAGCTTTGACATTGGACTAAGGAAGTAGAAACTCTAATATTCCCAGGCTGTATTTGTGTTGACAGTCGATTGTGAAGAGGGCCGCGCCAATTATCTTCAAATGATTATTGAGGAGCAAACTTCAGTGCTCAAGTATAGGAACTAAGGTCGCTGGATAGCCTCAGCATTCAGGAAAACAGTAGGAGGTTATTAAAATCAGTTAGTACAATCTTCTTATAGAAAAGAGTAACCCCAGTGACTCTGCTTTAATACACATGTGGTTAAGCCTGGCATGCTGGTATACACCTGTAATCCCACCCACTTGGGAGGATAACTCTGAGTTTAAGATAAATTTATGATAAGTTCCAGGCCAGCCTGAGTTACAGGGATATCTAAAGAACAAACCAGACAAAGCAAAAGCCTATCTCACTATGAAACAAGAGTTTCTATTCTATGCTGCTCAAATTATAGTACATTGGGGATCCATAAGGCAAATGTCTTAAAATTCAAAATTCACAGGTTCCATTATCATTAATTATGGAGAGAAACCTACAAATCAGTCCTTTTTAAAAGTACAAATGCAAGTTTTTACAAAACTATAAATGCAGAAATTGAATTGATGCCACACTTTTACAGATGGGCCAGAAAGGGCACTGCAAAAGAGGCTGATTCAATCTTTAAAATCAGTTGTCCTTCTATCCCTCTACCACATCAATGTTGATTGATCTAACACTGACAGCAAGCTCTTAAGCTCACAGAGGTTGAGACCTAATCTTATTTCCTTTGCATCCCATCAGAGAATTTAGCAGAGTGGTGCTAAGCACGCAGTGACTGATACTCAGAAGAAACAGATGTTAACCAGGGGAGACAAGTTAGCTCCATCTTTAAGTGCCTATTTGTATCACACTCTTAATACCGCTGATGAAAGAGACATTAATTACCTGCTTTAGGTAAAAGGTTTAAGATTAAAGTCTCAATTCCCCCAACCTCACTGTCAGTTAATCATAAAAAGTACCCATTAAAGCAGGGCTATTGTTGTCTGCCTTCTTTACTCAGCCTCTCAGGGGCCATATGGCTCCAAATAGGCACTTGATGAAATGTTTCAAACACCACTGCTTTTTCCTATATATAGTAGTGTATTTCCTGCCAAGATGGAGTCATCATCCTCCGAAGGAAACCACACAAACTACTTACATTTAGAACCAGACCCATCAAACATATTTTCAGGTGTTTGATGGTTCACAAAGATGTACTCTTTTACTTTGTATCATTTCAGAAATATTTTTAAATAAATAATTAGACAAGAAAATAACATCTTAGGAAGAAAATATGTAAATAACAAGACAAAACACCTACCTATCTAAATAATTGACAATATTGGGGTTCTTATTTTCCCTCATGACAAGAATTTCATTAATAATTAATTCCTTTTTGGGTTGCTGTTGAAGGTTCATTTGCTTTATGGCCACCTGGATGATGAATAAAATACAAGAACATGACTATTAAAATACACATGAATTTAAATGTATAAAATTCTTTATCTACTATTTTGTATCTGTTCTACAAACCTGCACCTTTTCTTTGGTCAACCATTATCTATTTCAGATGTTTTGCATACCACCAAATTAATCTCCCATCGTAACCTAGTGCTACCTACTAGACACAAGTTATCAACAAGAAAACCTGATAAACACAAAATAAAGTAATAAATATCAATTAGTAGCACATACCTCTTGTCCCGTCGCAATGTCTAGTGCAGTGTAAACAGTTCCTGATGCCCTGGAAAGGTGAAAATTATCCAATGAATGAACATTTCACGTGTTACTGATATTTTCCCATGTATTGAAAAATGTGATTCATTTTCAGGCGAGTTATGTTAGCAAGATCAAGATTCATTGATGAGGTAACACAGGGGCAGTTTCTTAACAACTATTGAAAGAACACTTAATATTACATCTACTGTCTTAGCAAATTGTAAGTGCACAGTATTGAAACAACTGCCTTATATAGTAATCACATCGGAGACTAACACAATGAATTCTTTGTGGTGGACTGAGACCTTTCACTAGACATTCTGGCACTAGTTCCTGGGCCCTGCACTATGCATTCATGAAATTAACGTACTGACCTTGTTGTTCCTAAGGAAACCCTGTACTATTTTTCATATTTTTTATATATTTAAACAACCAACATTGCAGGCCTCTGATTATGCTAAAGTAAATTTCAGAAAAGAATTGCTCATCTTTTGCTTAAGCAACTGTAACTCAGCCATTAATTTTAGCATATGGACAGAGTAGCTATTTTGTGCATCTTTAACCCTTCATTTAATGAATCAGTTTCAGTGTGTGTCGGTGCTGTACCTACACAAAGGAAGAACATTGTAGCTCTTTTATAAAGCTTCTGTCTTTATTTTTATTTTTGCTAAATTTCTCACAAACTTTTGTGAGATGCCTTTTTTAAGCTAGCATTCCTTAAGTCTTTGTAATATTTATACTTCTATTTTAATTTTACTTAGATTTTCCCCTTGCTTTGCAAAGAGACAATGTATTGTCCAGCTGAGATTTCAGTATCTTTCTGTGAATCACACTTGTGTTCTGAAGGCCTTCTCACCCTTATCTCCAGTTGAGAAGGTATCCATTTTATGGTGGCAAGCAAAACAGCTAGTATACCAATCTGTCCAATGATTCACTTATTATGCATTATAATGTGCTAAAATTTAGGTTGAGTTTAGAAAAATATTCTATATCTATCTATCTATCTATCTATCTATCTATCTATCTATCTATCTATCCATCCATCCATCCATCCATCCATCCATCCATCCATCCATCCATCCATCTATCTATCTATCTATCTATCTATCTATCTATCTATCTATATCTCTCTTGCTCTCTCTTGACTCTATGTAACTCAGAATGCCCTCACTGTGATCTTTCTACTTTGGTCTCTCAAATCTTGAAATTACTGTCCTGAGCCATAAATCTACGTCAGGTATTTCTTTATGACTCTTCTCCCTTGACGATCCACCATATTTGTCAAAAGCCTAGAATGCTTATGTCACCTTCCTCCTGAAAAGGAGATGGATAGTGTAGTATAAGACTTCTTTGCCTAATAGCAAAGATTTGAGACTGCATCACCATCACAAGCTGTCCAACCCAGGGTAAATAATGTCCTCCCACTGAATTTCAGTACTTTCAGAAAGAAAACAGTGACCACAGTAGCAGTAAGCACGTATTGAATGTGTTCTGTGGGTCAGACAGTGTTGAGAAGTTTATAGACTCGATTTTATGAGATTCTCCCCTATATTTATATATAAGGCAGCTCTATTATTCTCATCTCATAAATCAGGAACCTGAAAGTCAGAAAGATTGAGTAACCTTCCCAGGCTATGCAATGTGCAAACCACATTCTGCTTAGCTTTACAATTAGGTTTTGAAACTAGGCTAAATATCAGACTTAATCTCTAGGTGGTACCTGAACAAGCACTTGGTGATTCTCAACATGTATGCTTATAACAAACAAATCTGTTTTCAATATTGCATATTGTAGATTCTATATTCAGAACTTACAGTTGATGCCCAATAAATATCTGTTGAATGAGCACATTAATAAAAACATTCTTAAGCAAAAATTCAATTGCAACAGTACATTTCCTTTCAATAAGGAAAGTATTTCACCCAACTGAATCTTCAGCATACACTTCTTTCTTGGAATAAGAGATCAGACATTCATGAGTTGGGAGCCAGTGTGTGATTTGTCCTTTTGAACTCAGAATTAGGTTGAATTCAGAGGAATAGATTGTGCCAATCAACCTGGTGCTTACTTCAGCAGCAGTAAGCTCCGAGGACCTATTTAAACCTAATTGCAAACTATGTTTTTAAAAATCTTTATTTGGTTTATTTCCAGATATCTAAAACATGTGCATACCTTCAGATGCAGAAAAATGACGGTATCTGTAAAATGTGATACTAGAAATTCCTCTCTTTTATGACTTCAGAGTATCAAATGACACAATCTAAGAAAGCATTTGGCCCTGAGCCCAGATCATCCGTGAAGCTTAATATGGCCGCTGCTATTATTAGTCCTTATTGCTGCTGTAGCTATTCATTTCACAGCAGAAGAGAACTGCTATGAAATGAAGACAGAAGATTTACTGTCTGTTGGCTAGAACCTTCCAATGCCCCACCTCTAACAACTGTGCAGCATATCTTTCCTTTTCAAAAGTGTTTTTTAAAGAAGGATGATCTGTAGGAACACTTTATAGAGATGTTTTAGCCTCTCCCTTGAGAAATGGTTTGGCATTTTTCTTTTTTTTCCCCTCTCTTTAAGTTTAGAACGCATTAAATAAATATCATATCTGAGAATTTATAAAGTAAGTAAGATGGGAATTAGTCTAGTTAAAGCTAGGGTGACAAAAGGCTCACCTGCATGGTGGCTTTTCCCTCTGGGTGTCCCTCCAACCATTAAAGCACATTCCTGCTGCCCGAGGGAATAAAACTATGATTGATTGGAAGCGCAAGAGTGATTAGTGTCTAGCATCTTTGGAGATTTACCTTGAAATCTGTTGTTTGCTTCTTTTCCTTTTCTACTTTACCCCTCCATTTCCTTCAACATTTTATTGTTTTAAAATTGCTAGAGCCCTAATCCTGAAACCCTAGTATCCCAGGAGTTATACCATCCATTTGTATAGACTTGCCAACTTAAAGGCCCTGACATCCTAGAGCGTGGGTTACTAACTAAAACTAAACGGCTCACCTTCATCTGTCATTCCCTCACCTTAATGAACACACGGAATTGTTCAGTGGGAGACATGTTCCCTTTCCTCCTCCTCACTTTTGCTCTGCCTTAAAATGGGTTCACATGGGCATCCGCCAACCTAACATAGTATTATTATATTGCTGATCAATAAGTTACTGTTTAGACCAACCTCTCTATGGGACCTTCAACTAAAAATGAACAAACTCAGATACTGTAGAGAAATGTGTACCTTCTTGACACTACAGCTAGCATACCTAATATGTCACTGAATCCCAAGTATTTTTACACTTCAAGAACTGAGGGTTGATTTCTGACTTGGTTACATGGGAGGATTTTTGTTTTTGTTTTTATTTTTTGTTCTTTCCTCCAAGAGATCTCATTATCGTCAAGATTCATCCATAATCATTTCCATTGCCTACTGCTGGGCTGAGGATAGTATTCTTCACACCTATTTGTTCAAATCTCTGCTGGTTTAAATCCTACCACTTTCTAGTTATATGACTCTCAGTAATTTGCCTTCGAAGGTAGATTAAATGTATGCTAGGCATTAAAAGCCATACAGTTCTGGCACATAGTAAGTGACAAATAAGTATTAATAATTACTATTTTGTTGAATGTTTTCTAATATATAAACTAAGTTCCCAATTGTAGTCTACAGATGACTAGGAAGCTCTTTACATACCTGGCGTTTTCAAGATACATAATGCTTCAAAATTAATAATAAAAATTCAATATTTACCTAAATAGTGGTAATTCAAATAACACATTTACTTCCTTTCTTGGTCAGATTTATCATAATGTGACTGCTGAATATCACATTCTGATCTTAAAAAACTCTCTAAACACTAGTAATACATAATTATTTGATAAAGTATAAGAATTCAACTCTTAATAAATGCAGTTTGTGGTCAAGATTGCATAGACTAATTCACAGAAACAAGTAACAAGTCATTTGTCTGTAGGTGGTTTGTAGATGGTAAAGCTAATAGTCCTCTCTTCATAATATTTAAAGCACAGTGATAAAAAGGAGACAATCTCTATGCCAATCACATTGCACACAGATTCCCAAAAGATGAGCCTTGCAGCATGTTGGAATAATTTATATATATATATATATATATATATATATATATATATATATATATATATATATACATACACACACATAAAATATTCCTACTGAATAAAATTTTACTTCATCTTAATTTTAAAACTGTCATCTTTTGGCATCTTAGGACGTAATGATGACAGAAATCAAACTAATAAAGATGGGGATAAAACTCCTTATTCTCTGACATAATGAATTTGTCAATTCAATTGTTTCATTTTTTTTTTTGCCCGCTCTTAATTAAATTGATTCTTTTATCTCTTGATTCTTGTTTTATAGATATAATGCTGTAAGAAGAACATTTATTTATTATAGAATTTTATTTACTACAAATTTCAGTTCCTCAGATAGTACAAGGAAATTATACATTAGGTGACCTGAATGAAAAACCAGATCATCCAAGTTTATCCTCCTCATTACATATGGGAACTCTGAAGCTCCAAGAGTGGGAAGGATAACTGATAAGAAACAACTAAGTAAGAATGCTCTCCTAACTATGAAGTTGAGCTCTTTGAAACATCCAGCGTGGTTAAAGAATATTAAACTAACAGAATGCTCAGCTACAGGCCCTCATCAATTACAGCTCTCAGCTTTGTACCAGATGCTTTATCAGTAGGTTATTCTTGATGTGGCCAAATGCATCACCATCAAATGGAATGAAACATTGCTATCTAGCCTGAAGGGTCTAGAAAAAACAAACAAACAAACAAACAATTCATAATCTCTCCCCTTTCCTCACAAGTCAATTTGTCACTCATCTCTACCAGTTTTTTTTCTAAGAACCAATGCCAAACTATGCTAAATAGTTGCCATGGCAACAACATGGAAAGACTAATAGTTGAGATAAATCACATTGATATCAATATTCGAATGAATTAGAGGATGGGGCGCAAGAAAGTAAGGCTAAGAGCAACTTTGCAGAGCGCATAAAGAGAAAAAAGGAATAGGAAGCAATGTAGTGCACAGTGAGCTTGGTAGGAATTAGTGAGATCACTGGAGGAATAGGCGCTATTCCCTTTTAATGTTTTACAGGTTTAAGCATGGTGCTAATGAGGTCGTAGTCAGGAACATAAGCCACATTTAGTATGGTTATTTTTCCTATCTACTCTTCCTTTTCTCCCTGCTGCTATTAGAAATCCCTTTATCATTTATTGAGACTGTCGTTCTGCCAGCTCTCTAGAAATGAATGAGGTCTCTTAGCGCCACTAGGTGCAACTCTACTTGCCTCATTTTACAAATGAGTAAATTGTAACTGGGCAAATGGGGAGTAGCTTGCTGTGGTTATACAGCTAATAATTGAGTTTTAAAATGCACGAGTTTGAAGCCATTGCTTAATTTTTCAGCTACCCCTTTGGCATGCTCCATTTTCTTCACATTTTATTATATCTTAAGTTAACATACACATTAAGGGGTTTGCTATGGCATTTCCATATATACTTTGTCATTTATCTCCCTTCACTGTGACGCTCCTCCACTCTTGATCTCCTCTTTCCACAACCATATCTTTTCTATTGTCGTCTTACATATATTCCATTACACCTTTTTCTTTCTCTTCCCTTTCCCTTAAGATCTCTTTTTTTTTTCAGGGGAGAGAGGGAAAGATTGTGGGAGGGGGTGACCAGGAGGGGGGCAGTGTGTGGGATGTAAAGTGAATACAGTAAAAACGTAAATAAAGAAAGAGAATTTAAATGGAAAAATACCCCCCACAACACACCCTTAACTATAGGTTTCATACATGAGAGAAAACATGCAGTATTTGTTTTTCTGAGTCTGGTTTATTTTGTTCAACATAATGATTTCCAGTTGCATCCATTTTCTGAAATATGATTTCATTTTTCTGTAAGACTAACTGTTCCACTTTAAAACTAGATCTTAAGCATTTTTGTTAATGCTAAGTGCAGCTGTGGTTCTTCCTCAAATCCATATTTGTATCTGTTACGTTAAGCTGCCACCCCCAAATAGTCTCCTTACCTCTATGTCTTAGGCTTATGCCATAGACATGTCCATGTTAGCCCATTCAGTTTGTCCCAGGGCCTGATGAGTTTTATTCTTTTAGACATAAACATACATAGTAGTTCTTCTGATTTTCTCACTCAATTAAGATATTCTGTGTGGCTGATATTGATAAGGAACTGTCCTGAATATTTAAGAAAGCTACTACTTAATAGGGTCTTATATAGAAATTATTTTACTATGTAAATGCACTTGACATAAAGTTTCACAAATGTGTGTCTGATACTATTACACATGCCCTTTGTTGTGCTGAATGAAACATGAGAAAAATGTAAATCATAACCACTCTGAATGGATATAAAATTCCTGAATGGGACTTAAATATCCATTAAGAATTGTGAAAAATACTGTATACAAAGATGTTAAGAGTGATGGTTCAGTGTTTTCTTTCAGAAAATTTATTTCTCAAGGTAAAAAGAAAAATAGAATAAAATTACATAAGTCACATCGCCTGATGACCTAAGTTTATAGAATGCACTTAGAGCCAGGTGGTACAACATTTAATTACTAAGATTATAAAATTCAGTGGAGGACTTTACTGTTGTTTAGCGGACATAGTTTTTCCCAGATCATTCACAGTCATCTGTTTCTAAATAGAGCTGTAACACATTATGGATGTGAGGCCAGAAAACTCAGTGGGTTATAGTCCAGTGATAATGAGTCCACAGTTACAGAGCTTAATCCCTGGAAATGCCAGATAACTCTCAGTTACTCACTTCAACATTAAGTCTAAGCAGCTGTTTCAAAGTGTGTGCCATCGGTTTCAAGAGGGCTTGGGCGGGAAAGGGGGCAAGTGGCTTAATACAGGCTCATTACTATGGCTGAAAAAAACCCAACTTAATGTGTAAACTCTCCCAATGGCATTTGAATGTGTGGCATCATCTTTCTTTACAAGGGATAGCATACAACACAAGGCATTTAAAAGCATTAAGTAGAACAAAGGGCATCTTCCATTGGCCTATAAACACTGTTTTTCACAAATGCTAATGTATTTCCAATCTCCTCCATCACAAAGCCTATTATAGAGCTTAGACTATGTCTATTTAGTGCCCCATAGAAATCTTCTGCCTTGTGTGGTCCAAAGTAGATCCAATGAGGAAGCAAATACTTTTGGGTGGGTGGTCCAACCGAAAGAATAACACACTAGACATCACTTCTACTCTTACTGTGAATGAGGACAACAACAAAAAAACAGGTCAGAGGTTTATTCTCAGCACTTACCCATGAGTTTTAAGCAGTTTACTGTTTGGTATGCTATCTAAAACAAGCAGCTATTCATAGTCCCCTTTGAGAAAGGAGGGCACTGGGGTGCACGCAAATTAGAGCAAAGTATACGAATGTATATATGAACATGCCATAATTAAACATATTCTTTGATATGTTAATCTAAAAATTAAATAAATTACCCTCAAAGAAATAAGATTTAGAACTATTCATCTTCAACTTGGGACCTTCACCTGAGAGTGTAAAGAGGACTCCTCATGGAGTATTAGGGAAAAATCTGAAAAATACATAACATAATATATTGACTTTTAAAACTTTAACCAAATGTAAAGGGGCCAGTATTGGGTGTTTGATTGCACATGAACTAGTAATACAGTTTAATTGTCATTGTAATGAATTGATTATATTGTCATTAGATTTGATGGTACAAATGACAAATGTCCAGAAGTTGCATAAAGCTCCTTTGGCCATATTTATGTCTTAATGTCTAGGAGTGACATGATCTTAAAATAATTGTTCTCATTGCCATTTTCCATTAAATCTTTATGTATGCCTGAGTTAATCCCTGGAGAGACATGGCATGATATTGGCATTATATACATATTGGATATTGGTGAACCAATTCCCAGCATAGACACATTTTGTCCCATACGTTTATATTGCATTTAAAAAGTCATGGTAGGCATTAGATTTTATAGTTGTACTATAACTCTAAATACAACTGTACTTGCAAACAGACACATTTATAAGCTACTGTTGGACTATGAAATTTAGCTATCTTTATGGAAAGAAACTCTGAAATTTTAAATGAATATATTATTTGATGTAAAAATTCTACTTTTATGAAGTTATGCTAATAGGTTTGCACAAATATGAACTCATTTATTTGCAAAATCATTACTGAGAGCTTTGTTTATAATATATCAGAAACAACCCTGATTATCCACCAATGGAGGTATGGTTAACTAAATTTTGATACAAACAAATGCAAAATATCAGGCACTTATTGAACAAAAGCAAGAAACTTATATGTAACCATCTCTTAAACACAGGCACATAACAGAAAAAGAGCTACATAGTATGTCACTATTTAAGCCAAAATATATCTAATAGCAGACTGGTAAATGTTTCTTCTCCAAAAAAGAGTTGCCATATTCTCAAATCTCCTAAAAATATATCATATATATTATATATCATATATATAATAATGCTCTTAAGAATTTGTTTATAGACACTTATAATATTATATAAGAAATGCATGCTGGGTTAAAGTACATTCAGTTCATATGAGATTTAGATGCTTATATAGAATGACAGGATTAGAAAGGAAATAAGTGAATAATTTCAGAGTTTATGTCCTAGCAATTCAAGTGTTAGATATCATAAATATGTTTTTTCTAGAATTCTCTCAAAACTGTTGCAGGGAAAGGAATTTATAATTAGCCAAAGACATAGTCTGACTATTAAAACCAATAATGAATTCAAATAAATGAAACAGACTGCAAATATAATACTCCATAAATTTATAAAAAATATTTTAAAGATAAAAGAAAGCCTTCTTGATGGAAGTAATTTGGGTACTACCTAATTATATCAAAATTTGATAACTAAGAAATGAAGTATTTATCCTTATTTGTATATTTCCATGTAACCAGAGTTTTAGGTGATTAAATGTAGTTCTTTTTAACAAGAGTATGCAAGTCTGTAAGTACAGAAGGAATGATAGATTTATGAAATCAATATCTTATAATCCTTAATGAAATGATCTATTTTAGCAATAATCTTCAATCAGAATTCTATTATATGAAGGACTGGTGTGACTTTGAAGTGTGAGAGGATAGTCGTGCTTTGAATCTTCCTATTAATCCATGCCTCACCAAAATAGGGGACAAAGAAACCCTTCATCCTGAAGTAGCATAGCATGAAAGAGCACCATCTATGAAGAATATTGCCAAAAACTGAACCTGAACCTAAGCCTCTTAGAGCTAATTTCCATTTGTAGGAAATACAGAGATGGTGCTTTCTATCAGACAATGACCAGTTTCTTTAATAAGTCAATCATGCTGGAAAGATAAAAATTAGAAGACAAAAGGTGATTTTAGAGTACAGAAATGTAAGTGCAAAACCAACATGATATGTAGAGTTTTTGATTGTTAACTTTAACAGAACTATAAGAATAGCATTGTGAGACAACTAAGAATTAGACGCTATTGAGCAATTAATTTGGGGGTGTCACAAGTCATTGTGAGTTTACTAAAAATAGCTGATAAATATATTACATTTAGGTGAATGAAGATGGGTATTTTCTCTACTTTGTGCACATTTGGAAATTTGTAATAAAAATTTAAAAAGTTGTATAGTATATCTAAAGATTTATATAAAATTTATAGTGTAGATATGCATATGAATGTAGAGTGAAGGTAAAGATTCAGAAAATGATCATCTTAATACTACATGACTGTGTAATTGTGCAAGAGTTAATATATTCACAGATAGAGCCATGTATAGATTTCAAATCTCAAATATCTTAGATGGAAGTCAGATGATATATTTATATAACTGTCAGGGGACTCCCAAAGGAGCTCTAGCAAATATACATGCAATGATGTTAAAGATACCTAGGAAGATATTGCAGTAAAATGAGAAAGTAGAAAAATCTACCAAACCAATATATAATTCTATATAATGTGTAGTTTTAAATATGGAAGTGGGAGCAAATGAACAAGTTAAATATGTAAGCAGCTTTATGCCTAATAGCACATGTATTCAGGAAAGTCAAGCCCAAAGTCTATTTTAAAAATTATTTCATAGTTCAGCTTATATTCAAGTGTATATGAAATCTGTGTGAGCATGTGCTTGAGTGCAGTTTTAAACAGTGAATCAAAAAAAAAAAAAGAATATTTCAAAAGAAACCAATAGTAATTTATTTCTGAATGTTTCCTTCATGTAGAATAACTGGAAATCTGGGAATAAATTGGAACATAAAATGGAATAAATGGAAACATGTTAAAATGACACACATTTCATTGTGTCTTCTTCTACCAATTCTCGACATTATACTGCTTTAACCAGCTAGTATCTACTCAAAACCTTCAGCTTTCACAAACAATTAAAACAAAGTATTGTACTTTGGATATTAAGTCTACCTCTGAAAGGCTCCAGTGCTGGAAGCTTGGTCTCCAGCAGGTGGAGGTATTAAGAAATTAATGGCTCATGGAAGCACTGCCTCTATGACGAGGTTGATCCATTGATAAGCTGATTGAACTGGCAAGAGATGGGATCCGGTTGGAGGAAGTGGTGCTCTGAGGTTCTGCCTTTGAAGGGTTTAACATGTTACTGGGTCCATCTGATAACTCCCTTTGCTTTCTGATTGCCCTGAATTGAGCAGCTTTCATTTGCCACACCTTTTCGTTATGACTTCTGTCTCCCTTAAGAGCAATAGAATTAGCTGATCATAGACTGAAACTTGGGAAACACTGAGCCAAAATGAAAACGTTCTTTCTTTGTTCTTTTTTTTTAACGTCAGCTATTTTGTGACAGCAAAGAAATGGTGATTCACACACATTGCAACCTGTATCTCTCATTTTGTTTCTAAATCTATGCCATACCTATTATTCTAGCTTTATTTCCTTTTAACTATGAGTCCACTATCTATGTTTTCTTCTTCTCCCCTTTTTAATGAGAGTTCAACAAATAGTGAATATCTATAACAGGCACTTTTGTACAGCTAGGGACAACAAGGTGGACAAAACCAAAGAATCTAAAGAAAATGTTGATGTAGTAGACTTCAAGTGGAAGTCCCATGACCAGCATTTCAAATCATAAAATGGCCCATCTTCTAAAAAATCCATTTTCATAGCCCCTTTTGATATAAATCATGTATTCATCCTTGTTGTCCCCTTATCTCTTTGTAACTGCACGATAATATTCATTATATTCTGTCCCATGTCATAATGGTATATGGGCGAGTCACCTCAAATAATAACTGAAAAGTAAAAGCTAACATAACAGAATATTTAAGCACATGACATGTGCTGAGCTAGGCACTTTAAATACCTTCTCATGTTTGTTTTTTAGTCTTAGGGAGTGCACATTCTGCTTTACCATGAACAGGAAAACTTGTTTTTAAAAAAATTAAGCTGGACATAGCCTTTTGACCTCAAAATGTTACCTTTTTTTCATTAATTGTTCCAAAGTTCTCCCTGTTTTCTTCTGTTTAAAGTTTTATGACAATTTATAAGAACTAGATGCAAGCTGTTACAGGTGTAATCTACAGGGGTCAGAAGGAAGGAAGAGAGAAAAGGCCAATGAAGGTCTGGGCAGCTCAAGAAGGATTCAAGGAGAGATGGCAAGATGAAAGTGTAGATCATTACAGAGTAAATGCTCATCAGTGGGGATGGATCTGCTCCATCTTTTTCCCCTCCTGCTTTTCTTTGTCTTTTCTTTTTTTCTAGTGTGAATGGAACCTCGATCTTGTAAGCAAGTGCCATTGTGGAGCTAGAGTCCCAGCCATTAGCTTATTGCTTAATACAAGGAACCATTTCTTTTTGCTAGTCATTCAGGAAGTTGATAAATTTAAAGGTCACTGTGGGCTAGCAGAATCTGGTTCTTTAAATGGGTGTGGGGTCGAGACAGGATCTGTCTATGTAGTCCTAGTTGTCCTGGACCTTACTATATAACTAGTCTGTCCTCAAACTCAGAGATCTCCTTGACTGCTGAGATTAAAGGCACTACACCCAGCCCACAACCCGCTTCTTATTTATAGATCTACATTAAACATAGTGAGTGCTCAACCATTGTTCACTAAATTTAAATATTTGCTAAAGTGGATCTGAACCATTTTAGAGCTGTGATGCTTCTTTACAAAACAAACTAACCCACTAACATTGTTCAGAAAAGACACCACGAGTTTAAAAGGAATGGTGATCTATTTCTCAGTGCATTCTCATTTGAGGAAAGAATCTTGAAATGAATTCAAACATATCAGTGAGACATCCACAGGGCAGCTGCCAGCCTTACAAAGTCCCTTGATTTGTCACACTGTTACTGCTTATTTAGGAAGTACACAGACTTCTGATGATAGTTGTTGACTGAAGAAAACATGTGATTCAGTTGTTGTATCAAAATCCAATTACCATCTGTGTTCTTTTATAGAACTTGCATAGAGTGAAAATACTTTTTTCTACCTTGACTCCGTTCTCGAGTTAATGACAATTTGGGGGACTATCTGACTCTTTCTTTCTCCTTCCTGCCCTCCTTCTCTCTTTTCTATTTTTCTCACTCTAGATTAAAATGTCGAGATCTGGTAGCCACTATCATAGAACACTTTTCATAGAAAACTTAGTGAAGTTCTGTCATTTTTAAAGCTTAGGCTCACAGTATGTCTTGTAATGATTAGATGTGAAATTCTGAGTTTGATTTACGGTCAATGAAACTTAATTCTATGGTCCTAGGCCTGAATGTTGGGATGGCAGAATCCCATACTGGAAAAATGCAGTTTTCCAAGTCAATGAGGGTAATTAGTGAAGAGGTTTTCCTTAAATTCAGTCCGGAAGATTGAGCTCGTGTGCTCCCTGGAGCTGAAAATGGAATACTGAGGTTGATTGTTCCTAGCACTAAATGATTAGTGACAGGATTCTGAAAGTCACCATAACAATAGGTAAAGTGAAACAATAAAAACCAAGAGTTAATGAAAAGAAAATAAAACCACTGTGTCTTGGAAGTAGAGACTAGATTGCCTAGCTTAGGGCAATAATTCATGAAAAAAATCAGTTGCAAGCCATTTAAGTGAAAACAAAGTTAATATAAGTGCTTTTTCTAAATCTAGAGAAAGTATTTTGTTCATTCACCCAAAACCTTAAGAGTGGGGAATGATTCATTGAAATAAAAAACAAAACAATGATTAAGTTAAAATTAATATAACAAATTATAAAATTCCAATAAATAAACGTAAGCTCTTACATTGTACCTTAATAGCTATTTTTAAAATGTATGTTGATTTTAGTTTTTAAAAGTGTTGGGTTTTATACTAAAACTATTTGTGCTCTGTGGGTATCTGAAAATTGTCAGTGAAAGGTGGAGCCAATGGACACGAAAAAGATTGATGTGCAGCACACACCAGAGGAGCAACCCTGCGCTATGACCAGGGAAAGAAAAAGCGATGAAGATTCATTGAGAAAGGGACTGATAAAAAACGACAAGGCTGAAAATAGATGGATGGAAAGGAGAGCTGAATGGAAAAACTCTTTAGTTCAAGAAAAGAATTCCAGAGAGATGGGACCAGCAGACTGGGGAAGCTCTGCAAGTAATCTTTGAGCCTGGCTGTTGTTTATAACTGCACAAAAGAAATCTGAGGGCTCACTAAATACAAAATATGTGCCACTGTGCTAAGCTTAGCAGTGTGCTGGACACTAACTGAGACAAAAGAAGAAATACAGTAGACTTCCTAATCTCCAAGAACGTATTATGACTGAAATGTCAACTGGCTTCAGCGTTTTCAAAACTCATGCAATCTCTAGGAATGTGAAACAGATGTTTCTGCTGCACCAAATAGGAAATATGCTGTTTATTTTAAATTGTGTCCTTTTTTTTGGTTTGCTTTTCATCCTCCTCCATGACAGGGTCGTCCAGGTCAGTTTCAAGCTTTCTAGGTAACTGGGGATGACTTTGAACACCTAATCCTTCTGTCTTCACCCCCTGAGCACTGAGACTAGAGGTGTGGCAGCATGTCTGCCCACCCCCTAATTTTAGATGATAAATACTTTATAAAGGTATTCATATATAACTTTTCATTTTTCCTTCACAAATCCCGGTGTGATTAGCACTCATAAGGAGGAAATCTCTTTGGTGATCAGCGTCACTCAGTGGTAGCCTAATCTTTGTTTTTGCAGCTATTAATTTGGCTCCATTGTCTCAGATATTTGAAATCATCGCTTAAATACTTTTGTTTGTTTTGTTTTTACTTGTTTCACTTTTTAAATTCAGTGCTCTTTTTGTTCAGCTGTATCTTAGTGGGAACAAATAATCAAAATAAATCCATATCTCCCCATTCTCACCTCTTAGAGCACAGTTACATAATGAAGCACTTTATTGAAGCTCTAATTTAGAAAGTGGTTTTTCAATAGATATAGATTGTGATTTATAAGCAAAGTCAAATATGATCCTATAAAACTAAAAGCTTTTATACTGCAAAGACTCAACAGAATGAAGTAAAAACTTGCAGAATATACATAATGTGAGAGAATCCATCAAGCTTAGAATCTAGAACACATAAGGAAATTAAAACCTCAATAGCAAAAAAAAAAAAAAAAAAAAAAAAAAAAAAGCCCAAAATCCTGCTTACAAATGGTAAATATAGCTAAATAGATTTTTTGTCAAAAGCTGACACACACATGTACGGTGGGACAATATCACCAGGGGTATTCAAATCAAATCAACACCACAAGAAGATATCATCTTATCAGAAGAAGAATGGTTAATACCAAAAAGACAAAGGGTAGCAAATACTGATGACAATGTGGAGAAAAGGGAACTCTGGTACAGAGGGGGAGAGGGAAGAATGAAGGAAGGCAGGCCATCAATTAGATAGGAGCAAGAAGTTTCTAAGTGCTATTAAAAAGTAAGATACCTACAATGATAATATACAAATATATATTTTTTTAAGCTAAGAGACTACTTTTGAATGATTTTTATCGAGATCATTATCTTTACTCTGATTTGAACATCATGTAATATACTTTTAAATTTTATTATCATAATGTGTGCATGGGTGCATGGTGTGTGTGTTTGTGTGTGTGTGTGTGTGTGTGTGTGTGTGTGTGTGTTGAGAATAGCGTTTTGGAATAAGCTCTCTCTTTCCACCATGGATTCTGGCAATTGAGTTTGGGTGGTCAAGATTTCATGGCAAGTGCTTTTACCTGCTGTGTCAGCTAGCTTACCATACCACCCAGGTGTGATATAAATACATGAATCAAAGCATCACATCACTACCTATATATGTATGATTATTGTCTGTCTGATATGTGACCCCTGGGAAAGTGTCATTTGACTCCCAAAGGAATCATGATCCACATGTTGAGAAGTGCTGGTTTAGACAAATGCAAGCCAAATATTATTCCAAATAGGCAATCAATATACGAATTGTCTATGAGATCTTTTATAGTGTTTTTTGACATTACAGACTTGAAATTCCGTGTGTATTTTATATTTGCAGCACATTCCAGTTTGGATACCAACACTGCAAGTGACCAACACCCAAATGAAACTAAGCCAAACCTGGCTACCATGAAAAACAATGACAATCTGTGGTGTTGTTCCCCCAAACAGTGCATATCCATCAATTAAAAATGACTTAATTATATGTGGACGTGTGTGGATTTGTACACATGAGTGCAGGTACCTATGGGAGCCAGAACAAGCATTAGATCCCCTTGGGCTGCACCTACTGACATAGCTACTGGGAGCTGAACTCTGTCTCCTGTGTATACACTCTACTACAGAACCATCTGCGCAGCCCTCATCTTTTCTTGCCTTTAACCAAACACAGAATAAAATCTAAAAGCCAATATTTCTGGGTTGTTGTAATATATAATACTGTCTTTTTGCAACTTGTCTTGTGGTGTTTTCTATTTGGACATGAAGAAAGTTAATTAAATTTGCAATACAGATGAGAAAGCACATCTCTCATTAAACATTCTTGCATCCTCAGGGCCTGTGGTTTAATTGCACACTGAGGCTTGAGATACATGTATTCTTCCAGCTGAGCTGCAGAACAGATGACTCCTACATTTAGCTCTAGTGAATGATTCAACATTGGTTCATATGTTTAGCTGATGATGAGGATCATCTAAGGACTTTTTTAAAAATAAGACATGCCTGGAGTCTAATTTAAATGTCTGGTGAGTTGGGTCTGGAAATCTGCATCTTTTACAAGTACAGTAGGGGAAAAAGGCCGACCTGGTCTCATTTCAGGACTATTGATTTATATTGTTAACATTCAGAGAGTCAAGACTGCCCAACCTTGATCATTCAGTAAGGACTTTCTCCTTTTTCATTCTGCTAATGTTCACTTTGACAAAGTAGGATCGAATCCGCAAATGCATTTGGATGTGAGGGCACAACGCAATGAACCTGTTCAGATAAGCTACTTCTTCCTCTAATTCCGTTGCTTTTCTAGATAAATCAGTGTGAATGTGCACATGATATGGATATCATAACGTCCCTGCAAAGCATCACCTCAAAGACAGTGAAGACTCCCGTAGCATGTGTTTTGATGTTAGTTATCAAGCAACCCACCAGCAGGAAAAAGGTTAATATTGATTATACAAAACATAAGTATAATACAGAGAACAGGGGTGACAAATTGATGAGATATCTGAGATGTCAGTAAATTTGAATGTGTGCACGTTGTTAGCATTCATTTTGAAATTTCAAATAAAAATTACTCACCCTTGGCCAATTTTTTCAAATCTTGTATATTTCTTCTTTGGGTCCCCAACACTCACAATGCTTCCTGAAAGAGAGAGAGAGAGAGAGAAAGAGAGAGAGAGAGAAAGAGAGAGGAGAGAGAAACTGATTTCCTTTTAAGAGTAAAAATTATGAGATCAAAGTCAATAACCTTCACAATTTATATGAAAATATACTTAATTTGTTTAAAATATACTGAAATATATATCTTAATTAAAGTGATGATAATAATCCATACTGCCTATATTAAAAACTGCTGATATCTTGGAAACAAGAAATGGGCTGACAAAAATTCAGCTTTTATTAAAAAAAGGTTATCATAAAATCAATATTATAGATTAGGAAATTAAAATACCTAAAAATTATACTCATAATTTTATAAGACAATTTTTCTGAATTGGTATAAAGATAAGAATTCCACTACATTTAATTTCACAAGAAGAACACCTATCAAGTAATTCACGTTCACTCATGTCATGCTAGGAGGATGGTAAACAGGGATGGGTCTAATGAATAAGTCTGGCCATAAAGTAAGAAGACGCATACTTTCCAAAATTAAATATCCCTTAACTTAAGATAGAGCTCAAAACATTTGACCAGAATTATTGACATATGATTTAAGCATCACAAAGCTTACCCATTTGAAATGTACCCATTTTTGTGTATACTCCATGCATATGTATGTATTTGTATGTGTGTTCATGCACATGTGTGTGCATATATGGCGGTGACAGATTCACATTAGGTGTCTTCCTCTATGGCCTTCCACCTTATTTTCTGACATAGGATTTCTCACTGAACCTAGAGCACACTGACTTGGCAAGACTAGCAGGCCAGCATGTGGCATAGATCCATTTCAACATCCCTAGCACTAGGGTTATATGCATTCACCAACACACCTTTATTTTTAGGTGTGTGCTGAAGATCTGAACTCAGGAACAGCAACCACTTTAGAGAGTAAGTCATTACTCTCACCCCTTGATGCTTTTAATGCTTTCTAAACATGTATTTCAGATTATAGAAACATTTTATATATATACACAGATCATATATATATAAATTTAGGGGCTAAGAAGATGGCTCAGTATTTATAGCACTTGCAAGCATAAGGATCAGAGTCCTAGCCCCAAGAAAAAACATAAAATATTAGTTGGAGATTGGAGATTGTGGCACACTTGTACTTCCTGTGCTTAGAAGGCAGAGATGGGATCCTGAAGGAAGGGCGTAGACTACCTGTCTTAAGGAGCTCTGAGTTTAGCTTAGAGACTATGCCTTGATGAATGAGGTGAAGAGTGAGCAAATAAAACTCCCTTTTCAAACTAGAGCCTTCATATGCACCTGTACACATGTGTACCTGTATAGACATGTGTACTGATACTTGTGTGAACACACTTATATACAGACACAACATGTGCACACACAATGAATAACAACAATTAAACATTCCACAAAGAAACATTTCACATATTACCAGTTACTTTTGTTGCTGTTTGAAAGCAGAGATGGGGTATAATGAAGCTCTTTTAATACAGGCCAACACGAAGGTTCATAGAGAAGCGTAGGGCTGCTCAGAAACAAATGTCTGCCTCTCTAAGAGAGAGGCATATTTCATTGTCATTATGATAGTTGTCTGCAAGACTTGGGTGAGATTTTGAGGCAATTATCTTCCATGGGTTCCTAAGAAACCTAAATGAGATTACAGAGTGGTTCCTGCCAGCCACCTGATGAGTTTGCTGTTGATAAGGCGAAGCTCTAGATGGTAAGGCTGCAGGAAGGTAGGAGAACTTCACTGTATTACACTTCACTCTTGTCTCTTCCCACATAGTCCTGCAAAAGTTCCTTCTTGCTACAGGGTGAAGCCCAGATCCCTTAGCTGAACACTGAAGGCTATTCACATCTAGCTCCATCTGGCTTTTACCTAACCAGGCTAAGCAATTGCTCTTCTCCTGTCTCCTTCCCTTCTGCTTTAGATCCGAGGAGTGCTCTCACCGTTCAGGAGCTATTCACACATACTCTTCTATTCCCTTTACTATCTAAGGTATGGCTTCCTAATTATCACCTAAATGTAATCTCAGAGCACCAGCCTGTTCAAAGTCTTCTATGATCACTCTGACATAACAGGCATTCTTTTATTTGAAGTCAGGAAATCTGTGTTTTCATCCCTTTAATTTTGGTGCCCCGTTCAGTGGTTATGCTGAACAAGTAATTGAATCAATATAAGGAAACATATATTCACATAGAGAACCATGTATTACAGATAGACCTCACACTATCAGATGACTATTTGTGCCCTGGCCTAGTGGAGAACCTAATGTATATTTACATTCTAGGAAAAAATCAGCTGAATGTTTCAATTATAGACTACATATCATGTTTGAGATTTATCATTGCTGGCATTTGTATGGAGATGTTTGATTGACCAAAGTTAACACTGAACTTCTGACCCTCTTATGTCCATCTCCTGGGTTCTGGGGTGACAAGTGTGCACCACTAGATTCTATGAGTGTGGTGTTGGGGACAGAATTCGCAGCTTCATGAATGCCAGGTTAGCACTCTACCAACTGAGCCACATCCCAGACCTACTGAGTTTTGTTCTTTATAGTTTTCTTTATTGTCTGACAGTTTCATACTGGTTTTGTTTTATCCTTTTTTCTCTCTCTCTCTTCCCTCACTTTCCTTTGGAAATGGATGTTCGTGTTTCAGTTGGGTTTAGTATGACAGATACTGTAAGAGTTGCTATAATCCGTCGTCTCAGGCAGCGATGCTGTCCATTCATCTTCTAAGCAGACTGGTGAGACATCTGAGAATCATCTTTGAGTCATCCCTTGCATTCACTCCCTGCATATGAGGTTTACTTAGTGCTAAGTCTGTATCTGTTTTTCTTGACTCCCTTTTTCAATGCAGTCCTTCCTTAATTCTGCTGCTTCTGTTGGATTCCCCTGATCTTTTGTTCTAACATTCTTCTAGTTAGAATTCCTTTTGCCAGGCATTTTCCTGTCCACCCAGGTTCTGCACCTCTCTCAGGATGCTCTAAGTATAGACCTGGTCAGAAGAGTCTCTGAGTTTGATACCAGACACACTTGACACCTATAATTAAGGGTCAAAGTTCTTGGCACCAAGTTCAAAGATCATCATAAGTTAAAATTGCATCTTTAACAGCTAGAACCTTCTAAAAATATTAAGTGTAATTCCTGAGCAGCCCTATTTAGCAGCAATAGTTAAGCTGTCTCTTCTACACAGCCAGGAAAACTTTAAGAGTAATTCTCTTAAGAGAATTGTTATTTTCATTTTTGATGTGTGAGTGAGTATGTGAGACATAGAAAGTGTGGTGGGGTGTGTGTATGGGTGTGTGTGTGTGAAAGAGAGAGAGAGCAAGAAGGAGAGCAAGGGGAGGGGAGGGAGAGGGAGACAGAGCACAAGAGTGAGAACGAGAAAGAGAGAGAGAGAGAGAGAGAGAGAGAGAGAGAGAGAGAGAGAGAGAGAATGTCACATGTTCAAGGAGGGTGGGTACCCATGGTGGCCAGAAGAGGACACTGGACATTGGATTTCATGGAGCTGGAGTTTCAGGCATTATAAACCACCCAATATACACGCTAAGAATCGAACTCTGGACCTCTGAAAGAGTGACAATTTTTCTTAAACTGATGAACTATTTCTTCTAACTCTGATTATTTAAGCAACAGAGAACCATCACAGTGTCCTATGTACCTTCAAGTCTTTGCACATATTGCTTCTTGGTGTTTTGGCTAAGGGCAAGTGAAGTCTTTGCACGCTCTATTCCTCCTGGAACATACTTCTCATGTTTTCCCCAATAGCAAGCTCCTTGCTCTAAAGGCTGTCTTAGGTGTCACTTCTAGGAAGCCTCCATGATCTCTTTGAATAAAGTTAATAACTTCGCCTTTCTCTCTCTGTAGCACTAACTTTCTTCCATGGTCCTTAATGTGTCTTATATCACTTTGGCATCACCTTTCAGGCTGCTTTAATGTTAGGAACCTCGTCTTACTCACCAGTATATCCTTGGTGTCCTTATACAGCACAAGTTATAAAATATATCAAGTATGCAGTAAATGCTTGTGGAATTAAACACAAGCAAAATTAGCCATTTCCTTTTGCAAAAATGTCCACGGTTCAAGAAAGGTTGAAGAATATATTTTATTTTATTTGAGTTATGTCTCTATAATGCCACCACCTTAGTGATATGTGAGTTGCTATTCTATTTTTCAAATTGTCTATTGGATTTCCACATCACTAAATCCATCTTTCTTCAAGTCAGTTATTAATGGGTAAGTGCCTGGATCTTTTTTCTTCTTTTGATGAAATGATGATTTTTAAAGTCACTTGAAACCAGAGTATTATTAAATGGCTTATACTTTTCAGAGAAAGTTTTGCTATGAAGTTGCTGAGCAAACTCTTTTTCATAGACTGATCAAAAAGCAAATAAGCTTTAGCTCAAACCACTTTCTGAAATGCAACCAATTTCAATTGGCAGTGCTCAGTTAATGAGGCTTTATGGTAGTAAATTATTCAACCATTATTTCCATGGTATGCGGTGTTAAAAAAATCTGGAAATGAATCTTTTCATAAGGATTACTAGGAGACAACCATTTTGATGAGATTGTGCTTCAGAATTTAACTGCTGCCCAATTAAAATGGCGTCCCCGCACCCTCTGTCCTTTACCAGATAGTCTGTGCTGCCATCTACTGATGGCAGACAAATATACAAGGGGCTTTCCTTTACAATTCTGGTAACAAAACAAGATTTTTAAAATGACCTCTCTCTTTAGCTATCCTAGGACTTGCTCTGTAGACCAGGCTGAATTGGGAAAAAGAATTCGGAACTTAGAATGCTTGGGAACGGGAGAACAAAGAAGAGTAAGTGGCCGTGGTGCTTAGAAGAGGGAGGTTAAACAGAATTTCCTGCATTGCACAATTGTGCTGACTACTCGTGCCTTTTTAAAATGTTTGCTAGCATGCAGGAGTTTCCTTTATTTTCCAACAGATCCAGACAGACCACAATGAGCAAGCCAGACCCAAGCTATCTGTCTGTGTAAAACTGAAAGATGATCTACCCATTTCAGCTATTAATGATTCCTTGGTCTGGCCCCTACCATCAGTATTTGAACGGAAGATGAATTGCCTGGCAGCTCTGTGGTTTGGCTTGCACAGATCCTAGCAATCACATTCTTGAGGTTGAAGATGATGAAGATTAAGTAGGAGCTGCCATTTCTTTCTTATTCTCATAGGGTTCACTCTCGTGTAGGTGGCAGGGCCTCCCTGCACTTCTCTGCCTCCTTCCCCCACCCCCATTCCCTTGTCTCTCAGCAAGGCTCCTCTACTACTTCCTCAAGATTAATTTGCACCTTTAATTCAGACAACGTCATTGACTTTCGTGTAGGTACCATATTTATGAGACTGTCCTCAGTTATAAGCTTCCTATCCTACTGGAAGATCACTCCCATTCTGTAATGATGGCACAACGGAAAAAAACCAGTAATTTTAAACTAATCATCATGCTGGATATCTAGCCTACTTGAATGTGTTTATTTAATATTCAAAAAAAGTATCTCATTGTATTGGGACTATTACTATTATTGGAAGTTCAGAAAAGGTAAGAGACTTCCAAAGGGATACAGAGTTTGTGATATGACTTGGACCTCGTTATCATTTCAAAGCTTCTCCTATTTTATACTCACATTAAGGGTTTGTACTCTTAATGAAACAAGGAGCATTTGTTAAGTCCCCCACTGTGAGCCAGATATATTTATTGAGGTTTTCATTGTCATAATGTTACGAAGGTGTTATTATTATTATTATTATTATTATTATTATTATTATTATTATTATTATTATCCCATTGTTTGTGGATGAAGAAATAGAAGACAAGCAAAATTAAATAACAGGCTGAAACACAAATAGCATCGGTAGGTCATTGCTTTGAATCTAGGTCTTTCTGTCTCTAGTATCTAGCCACATAGGATACCTTCTACAGAGAAAGTTATAAACTGTACTTACAATTCTTACACCCATGTCATAGGTAAAAGACTAAGACCAGGCAAGGTTAAATGACTTCTTTCTGGTAACCAGTGTGCAAATGCATTGAGGGGGCATAGAGAGGATGGAGCATAGAGGGGCTGGGAGGTCTGAACTTGAGATGTGTACTTGCTAAGAAAGCTTTTTCCATTTCTCTGTAGGTTTTCCTTGGCAAGATTCATAAGCATAAAGGAAAGCTGGCAGACACAAGCGGCCTGATTGCTGGAGGGAAAACGATTGACTCTGGATTCTGATAAAGTATAAAGTCCAATAGAGACAAACAGTCAGTTAATTCTCTTTGTTCTTTACAATTATGCTCATTGAAGCTTAGTTCTCATTAAAATAGTTAGGTCAGCATCTTTTCCTGTTTGTCCTGTTGATCCTTGATGCAGAACAAAATAAATAAGCCAGAAAGGTCCCAGCCATAGCACTGTCACAGTCTATAAGGAAAACTGTGGCTCAGAAATGTAGTGCCTATTTCTCAGCTTTCTTATGAAATGTATAAATCCATGTTCATGACAACCAATGTACTGAGGTTTGAAAGAGACACCAGAGAACAGTCATTTTAACTAATGCATGACTGTCAGAGTTTGAAAGTCTAATGTAATCTTTCTCACAGTTCATGTCATATGTACAAAACGAAGGAAGAAATGTAGTGATTATCTGAATCACTGAACTTCATTTTCCTGGTGATTATTTTATCTCTCCCTTCTGCTTGATACACGAGTAGTTGCGTTATGTAAAACCAAAGTGACTAATGGCAAAGTGCAAGCTTTAAAGGCATACTGATATGAGGTCAACCTCTGGCTCTACCACTCATTATTCTGGTGACTTGGTCACTTAAGCTTTTGAAAATTTATATTCAGTGTCCTGTAAAATGTAGATGTTAAAATCTACCATTAGTGACTATAGAGAAAATAATATATGGAAAGTGGCCACTCACAAAGTGCTCCTCATGTAAGAATTATTATGGCTGTGATTAGAGCAAATAATGGGCACTAATGCTAGAAGCATATTTAATCCGAGCATGGCAAAGTCAGTTTGGTAAAATGTAGCAATTGCAGTTCTGGGTGCTGACAGTTGAACCTTGGCTGCCTCAAACATCTCTACTTAATGACGACAAAGCAACATATGAAGTATTTTGAACTCAATAGACACAAAGTAATTATTCAGTCCAAATCACAGTTTTGCTGTGAAAGAAAAGGGAGAGGGTGTCATATCCTATGATTCCAACCAGCATTCCTAGCCTCGATCATCTAGATGACAGTAGTCCTATCTCAATTGGGAAACTAAAATCTATCTTCAGCTAGCTTCCTGGTGGCAAAATGGCCCCATCTCTTATGTCTACAGTGCCTCCTTGTGGCCAGAAAATGAAATTTTCTTTTCCTTTGCTTTGCTCAGCTGAAAAAAATGTAAAAAGTGATAGCCCCTTTACTGTCTTATTGTATTATGCTACTAAATCTTACCACACAAAAAACGGAATAAGGCACTAGTAAGAGTCAAACTGGGAGTACTGATTACTAATATATAGCCATTCTGCGGGAATTTAATAAATACAATTCATAGAACCTTGACATTTACCAGGGGAGAACCTATTTTATAATCTTGAGTCTTGAATATTTTGTCAAATTGGAAACGGCAGAAGTATGTGTGTACCAGATACCTTGGAAGTGACTGCTGCTCCTGCCTCCCTCCCCCCCAGATAAGGAAAGCTATTTTATCTGCAGATGCAAGTTTTCTATTGGACTTTAAGGTTGATTTTTTTTTTTTAACCAATGTCTATTAATGAGGACCTTCTGGTCCACACTTTAATCAGGATACTTTAATTCTTTTTAGTATTGTAATCTTAAAACATACTACCTTAATATATTTTGTCCTTTACATCCTCATTGACCATTTTTGACAATTCTAAGTGAAAATGCTTAGTTTCTGTCAGAGTAGGACTACGAGGGAGAGAGTAACTTCTCTCAGGAACAGAAAGTTCTAAAAAATTACTTCATGACTTAAGGGATCCTAGAGTCCAACAAGAAGATCGAAACATCTAAAGGATACATTATCCTTCTTGTCTCTGTATGAGAACTACTTGCTGATGGAAAAATACTCACTTAGCTTCTCTAGGATCTCCTCATCTGTCATCTTGGATTTTTTTCTTTGCCGATCTGTATTCCTGTACAAAGTACTGGAATTGGCATTCTCAGCAGAAGGTGGGGTGGCTTCTTTATTTGGTGCAGCTGGTGAAGCAATTGATTCAACCACAGAACGAGTGTAGATCTGAAAGACAAACACACCAGCCACAATTCCACCATTAATAATAGTAGGTAAGGAAGTGTATGGCAGTAAGGGACTGTCACTTCACTGTTGTGAAAGAACTAAGGAACATCACATATGCTAAAAGAAGTCCCTATCCATGACCTTGCTAATTCTGATCTTGCTGCTGCTCCCTTAGTAATTCGTCCTATTTGGTTCTCATGGAATTCTTTCCTTATTTCCATCTCTGTAGTTTTACAAATGTGAAGTTACATGTGGAGCTTTGGTGGTTTTTTTGTTTGTTTTTGTTTTTTGTTTGTTTTGTTTTTTCTGTATTGTTGGCAAGTCATTGAATGTGATAATCTTGTACCTTCAAATCATGACTTCAAAACCAGATTCATTTAGTGTTGCCTCTTTGATAGTGTAGTATACACATATAAAACAACAATAATTATAGATGAAGTCATGAATTTCAGAGAGAAGAATTGGGGGCTCATGGGAGGAGTTGGCAGAGTAAAAGGAAAGGGTGGAAATGATGTAAATGTGGTACTTATCTATGAAACAAAAATAACAAAAATTTTATATTGATTTTAGGCTCATAATAAAATAAAATTATTTATTTTTATTTTAATTCGTGTGTGTGTGTGTGTGTGTGTGTTTGTGACTGCCATGTGTGTACAGGTGCCAGTGGGGACAAAAGAGTGCATAGGGTCCCCTAAAGCTGGAGTTACAGCTGCTAGGAACTAGGGTTCTCTAGAAGTTCAGTGAGTACTCATGACTGCCAGGTCGTTTCTACAGTGCCCATGTTTAGATTCTGTACTCTAGCTCTGGGAACACAAGAGATGCCCAGCAGCTATTAGTTGCTCAACATTATTCTAAAATCACATTTTAAATGGGACCTTCGTGTGCATATATGTGTGCATGTTTGTATGTATTTGCACGTGCACTCACATACATACATGTACATGTGTGGCATGAACATATGAATGCTAGTTGATGTTAATTGCTCTCTTCCTCATTTTCAGAGACAAGATCTCTCATTAACCCAAAGATGGCTAGACTGAGTTGCAAGCAAGCCCTAGGGATCCTCTTGTCTCTACTTATGAAGCACTGGGATTTTAAGCACACACTGCTGGAACTGAAAGATAAAAGTTATGTCCTCATGCTTGTGCAACAAGCACTTTAACAACCCAGACGTCTTCCTAACCACAAGATGCCATTTGGTTTTATTTCCTTAGCTTTGTTTTGAGCCACCGTCTTACTATGTAACACAGGCTGACCTCTTAAATAATGGATTAAAGGCATATGCTATAAAACCTGTTCTAAAAGACATCTTCTGAGTCATTTATAAACGTCCAGTGATTTTTTTCTTGCTTCAGTAGGATGTTACCAACAATGCTAAATAGATTAATGTTTAGATCTATTCAAAATATGTGATTCTGTTCATTTTCTAACCTGACAGGTCTGTTTATCTATCTATCCATCTATCTATCTATCTATCTATCTATCTATCTATCTATCTATCTATTCAAAATGTTTGTCAAAAACTCATTGTCCATGGTACCATGTTACATAAGGGAGTTTCCACACACGTACACTTTCTACATAGAACATATGTTCTCCCATATGCCCACATCTGCTCTTCCTTTTTGCAACTCTTCTCTGCCCCACTATTCTACTTTGTTCCCCTAGCAGTGGTTCCCAACCTTCCTAATGCTGCAACTCTTTAATACAGTTCTTCACATCGTGATGACCCCTCCAAACATAAAACTGGTTTCATTGATACTTTGTAACTTCAATTTTGTTACAGTTATGATTCATAATGTAAATTTCTGATATGCACACTATCTGATATGTGACACCTGTTGGGGTAGCTAACCACAGGTTGAGAACCACTACTATATACTTTCAGCATATATTATTATGTGTGCATCTATGATTATATATTTATATATAGTTATGTATCATATATATTTATGTATTATACATATATATTATATATATAATAAGAAAAACATAAATGAGAAGAAGCATAGCATATTTTTCTTCCTGACTTACTGATTTTGTATGCTCTGGTCTCGGTGCAATGACAGGCGGGGGCTCATTGTCATCTTCTTCCTCTTCCTCTTCTTCATCCTCTTCTTCAGATACAGGAGGAGCCAAGGGAGGTTCTGAAGCTGTTTTGGTATTCTTAGAAGAACAAATGTTTAAAAACAAGGTATTAATGTTTTGATATTTTTCTTCAGAAACAAGAAAACAGAGATGAATTACTTAAATGTTTAGAGATAGGAAAAAACATATCTTTTCACAAATGAACACAACGATCTACATTTAGTAGAGCACATTCAGAGACGAATTAATTTCATGATAAAATGGGCCACAAAGTCTACATTATTATCTTTGCTTTTTATTTTTTTAAATCAATGACTACATTAAAAATAAAATTAACTGACATTAGTATTTTGAATATGTATTGAGTAGATTAATAATTTCCTGAATGATAGTTGGTCGTGTTATAAAGGCCTACTTTCTGATAGCGTGATGAGCATAATCATGAGGCTAGATATAGCTCTGAAAATACTAAGAAAAGCTTCTTCCTTGTTAAGCTTCCTGAAAGCATGACTCAGTAATAAACACTAAGACCCAAGGAACACATTCTCATATCAGTAATTGCTCAATATAACCAATAAAGAGGATGGTGGTGATTTTCAATAAATGGCAATAACAACTAATAATATATATCACCACAGTCCTAGTGTCCATTTTTATTTTATGTTAACACAGTAGGGAAATGGTTGCAAGTTTGTGAATTTTGAATGAATTGAGGTCATGGCTCTTAAAGTGCAGTGACTAGCTCTTCAGTAGCAGCAGTATCCAGAGGCTTGTTTAAAATGTAAATTCTCAGGGTCCACCCAGATCTATCAACCAGAAACTCAGGCACTTGGAAGTATATTATAACAAGTCTTATAGGTAATCCTGACACAGACTCACATATACTATGGTGTAGGTTTGGTACAGACAGATATTAGATGCATGGATACTGAATAACACACACACACACACAAACCTATAGCTAGTCTGAATTGATTTGTGTTGTAATAGTATAATACATCTCAGATTCTGTAAACTTGATATGAACATGTAAATTATTTTACTAATGCATTAACAATTTACATTGATGTGATTAATGCCAGCATTTAAATTTTTTGTATATGCTGTATGATGTATGGGTGTATGCACATGTATGTGCAGGTGAGTATGTGAATGTCAGAGGTCCAAGGTGAGTGTCTTCCTATATCCCTCTATTGTGTAGCAATATCTTTTGAGATAAACTTCTATCTTTCAAAGATTTTTTAAGACACAGGAAGTTCTAATGGGAGGTAAAGCATTCCTTCCTTCTGAAAAACTCTTTAAGCCCAGGAAATAAAGCTTTTAGGAAATCCCTGAAACTAAGCAGATACACTAAGCTCCTCCTTTCTTGAGTGTATATAAACAGGAAAGATTGCTGAGTGACACTCTCAAAGCAGCTGAGCCAGCTGGAAGTAGCAGAGACCATTCAAACTGTCTCGAAGCAACACAACCAGCCAAGCTGCCTGTACAGACTCAGATCAACTGAGCCACTTGGAATGGATGCTCTACAATCTGTTGAGCTGCCTGCCGGCTGTACAGGCTGTGCTCCAGGTTTCCAGCTTTGTGAGCTGTCACCAATGTCAGGGTGAGCTTTGGTGATGCAGCTGTCTTTGAGTCATTTCTACCCCTGTAAGTAACCCCAATATAACTTATTGGTTCACAAAGGTAAACTTTGGAATATCCCTTCTTTGTTCTCTCATTTCTTCCCTACTTGGGGCAAGCAAAGATTTGTTTTCTCAGGAATGGTGTCACACAACACACTCTCCAGCTTATTCTTTGAGACAGAGTCTTTTAACTGAACCCAGACAGAGCTTGCCAGTTATCCAGATCCAAGGATCTAACTGCTTCCACCTCTCAGGACTACTGCAATAATAAAAGACATGGACATACTGCTCCTGACGTTTCCATGGGCGTTGGGGAACAGAATTCAGGTCCCCATGCTTGCACAGAAAACACATTACCTAAGGAGCTAAGCCCTGGTAATGTTTCTAATATTGAGGGTTTTTGTAACAAACACTTTTAATTGACAAATATTCATTATACATAGCCTTGGCTTTCATAAGGACACTTTGGTTTTCTTTTTTTTTCTTTCAATTTCAGGCATTTAACATTTATTCAGACAGTTAATGGCTATTAATACTTTTCTTTCAAAAATTGTCCATACAATTCATTTGATCATTTATTGATTATATAGATGATTTGAGGGTTTTTTGGTGGTTGTTTGCTTATTTATTTTGAATTCTCTCTATATTGTCAGTGTTCTTTTTGGAAGGTCAAACCCAGCTCCTTTTATTCTCAGCTACAGTTAACATCTGACCCTGAATAGAAAGTACCTGGTAGGCTATAAACAAGTTTCTTAACTAGCTTCCCTGGCCCTACAAGACAAGAAGTCTTCTTGGTGCTCTCCATTAGTCTAGATGGCACCTGGCTACCCACAAATCTCTGAAACCTGCTGCTATCCACTTAATGTATTTATTAGTCATTGAGTGATTTGTGCATGGAGCTCATAATTCAGGAGGCACAGAAGGAGCGCAGTGAAAACTGTCTCTCTTTATCTTTTCTTCTCCACTCATCTGATTTCCTTTGTTTTGAAGTAATTACTACTATTGATTTTAAATGTGTATTTCGAGAAAAATTACATGCATGTATGTGTTCTCAGGTAAACATATATCTATATGCTTTCTCTCTTCCTCCCATGATGATGGGTAAAACAGAACATTTTTTTTCTGAACCTGACTTTTAAAAAAAATTAATCTTGTTTAGGGTAGATTTAGATTCACAGCAAAATTGAACACAGGGTGTATGGATTTCCCTTGTTCCTCCTGTCTTCATAAGTGTGCAGCCCCTTAATATCCTATTTTTCATAAGGACACTTTGATATGAGTATATTACTTATTTTGAGCATCTCTCTCTCTCTCCCGCTTCCCTTGGGACTCGTCTCTTTCCCTTACTCCCTTGCTCTCATAGACAGTTACATTTTCTGTTCCCAGTAACTCCTACTTTTCACATGGTCAGCATACATTCTTGCTAAATTTTAGGTTAATTATTTTGCTTCTGCACAGTAATGAGGAACATGGTTGGAATTCTCCCCTTTGGAAACCACATTCGAAATACAACCCACCATAGATAGAGTCTCATTTTGTAGAAAGCACATCTCTTATCAAGAATGTGTTTCCTGCTTGGTTTTACACATTAAGAAGGAAGGTCAGAGGAAATATCTGTCATCTCTAATCAATCAGAATGTATTCTGCTAAGTCTAGCTGAGCCCACACTATCCCTGTTTCATTCATTTTCTCTTTTCTTTTAAAAACATCTTATTTATTCCCTACCCATCCAACTTCATGTTCTTTATATCTCCTAAAAGAAAAATAAAGCTACAGAAACTCTGCCATGGATTTTAATTTGTGTTGCCTCTACTGTGCCTGGAGCCTGCCTTGGAGTGTGGTTGATACAACCAGTGTCACTCATTGAAGAGAAGGAATGTTCTCTCTCCCAGCAGCTATCAGTTGCAAATAGCTTCTCTGCTAAGGGATGGGGCTTTGTGCCTATTTCTTCTCATCTTTGCTGGAATTTTATCTGGCTTGCGTAAAATATATCATTGAATTAATTTTAGCATTTTTTTAAAATTTAAAATGTGGTTACTAAAATATTTCAATTTTATATATATTTATATTGTATTTCTGTTGAATAGTGGGTATTTTTAAGTTTGCTTTCTCTTTGCATAATTATTTTTTCCTGTTTATGCCACTAGTTTAGTTCCCCAAGGTGTTCTTAAAGTAAATTTTCATTTCATGAGGTCAGAACTCTTGAGGCATCCTATTAACAAAAATATTGCACCAAAGGACTTTCATCTGTTCCAGAATGTCAATATGGAAACTTTATAATCTTGTTAATAGCTATAGTAAAGTAATATGGTATAATTATATATTGGATATGAGCCAGCACAAATAATCTATTATGAGGAAAGTACCGTAGAATTTTTACATGAGTATTTGAAAGAATATTTGACTGCCCTGATATAGACATATGCCTAGTGCCTTGGAAGACTGAAATATTTGTTTACTTGATGCTGATTTTCTTATTCATGCATACATATTTATTCCTTTTAAATTAAAATTTAATTGTATGAAAACTAGCTTACAAAGTAATGGGGTTCCCTATGGCATTTTCATGCATACTTCACTTTGGTTGGTTCTCCATTAGCCTGATACCCCTGTTTTCACAGTACCTCCAACCTTAGTATTGCTTTCTTTCTTGTACCATAAGTGTTCTATTTCTTTCTACAACTTCCTTCCTTAATGCCTCTTTTCTAGCTTATGTGCCCCTTTCAAGTTTCTTGGGCTAAGCTCATAATTAACTCCTCCTAAATATGCATATTTAATAATTAGAAACTAGGATCCACATATGAGAAAGAACATGTGGTTTTGTATTTCTGCACCTGGGTTACCTCACTTAACAGAACATTTTCTATTTCCACTGTCTTGCAAATTTCATAATATCATTTTCTTTGCAGCTTAATAGAATTTTACTGAAACACTAACTTTTCGTGGACTGATTGGTACAGAGAAAAATTGCTGTTGGATTATTGTCATTTGCTTTTATATTATGCTACAGAAAATTTCCCTCTATTTAATGCCTGCTTATCAATAACACAGCAAATCCTGGAGTTGGAGAGACCATTCAGTTGGTAAAGTGTTTGCCATATAAACACAGGGACCTAATTTTGACCCTCAGTAACCACATCAAATGCTGGGCATCACAGTATACACTTGTAATCCCAGCACTGGGGAGGAAGAGGCTTGTGGGCCTCTTCAGCTCAGTAGCTAGCCAGTCTAGCCTAATCTGCAGCTTCTAGGCTCCTATTAGAGACACCATCTTAGAAAGTAAGGTATGCTCTAAAGAACACATCTGAAACTGCATTGTGGTCTTCTCTCTCTCTCTCTCTCTCTCTCTCTCTCTCTCTCTCTCTCTCACACACACACACACACACACATACACACACACACAACCACACACACACACAACCACACACAAATACTCACCAGTGTGCTAATACACAATGGATAATTACTATGCTGTTTAAAAAATAAAAACGTGAAATTCACAGGTAAATGGATGGAACTAGAAAGAAAATCATCCTAAGTGAGATAACTCGGACTCAAAAAACCAACTATGGTATGATTTTGCTTATATGTGGATGCATATGTAGCTGTTAGGTTGTTGATAATAAACAAGGTACAATCTGTAAAACCACAGATGTTAGGTAGAGACGCTAAAGGACTAGTGGGGAGGATCTCCCTAGGAAGAGGAAATAGAATACACAAACATGGATGGGCAGTGTGTGTGTGCGTGTGTGTGTGTGTAATGATAGGATCGAAGAGGAAATAGAATACCCAAACATGGATGGACTGTGTGTGTGTGTGTGTGTGTGTGTGTGTGTGTAAAATGATAGGATCGAAGAGGAAATAGAATACACAAACATGGATGGACTGTGTGTGTGTGTGTGTGTGTGTGTGTAATGATAGGATCAAACAAGGATAGGGAGGATGAGGGAGTACAGACAGTATTTGGAGGGGCACATCAAACTACGAGTCATTTGAGGAGTTGTATGAAAACCTACTATGATAGAAGCTTCCTAAAATACATCCATATATAAGGGGTATCTAAATGGAATTGCTAAATAATGGGAAAGATGATCTCCAATTGGACTGCTCTTGTCCCCTAATGAAACCTCAGGTTCCAGAAATGGATTACATCTAATTGAGTTGTTGTCCAAAGGAGTCCCATGGAAACCCTCAAACACAGGCTATTGACAAGGCTGTTGGTTGCTCTCCACAAATTGATGGTAAGGCCCTATGGCTGAAGATAACACCTGCACAACTCATTAAACATAGAGAAGTCATGGTAGTGCCTACCCATAACCTTTATCCCTACTGACATGTGTTCATGTTACTAGAAAGTACTCTGTAAACAACCAAAGGAGATAGGTAAACACTAATCCAGCTACAAACCATTCACTATATAATGGTGAACTGCTTGCAAGGAGTGCTGGTGCAACAGTAGCACAAAGCTCATAGGAGTAATCGAGCAATCTCTGATTGGATTTAATGTCTGCTCCATGAAATGGAGCCTATTCATGATACTCCTTGAGTGCCAGTAACATGGGACTGAATAATCCACGGTCTTAAATGAAAACAAAATACTAGTGTTCTGCTAAAGGAATGTACTAATAAAATGACTCCTAATCATAGTCTGCTACACTCATTGATCAGTATCGTCAGAGAAGATACATCCTGAGGTAGATGGGAACAAATACAGAGACCCACAGCTAGACAATATACAAAGTGAGAGGCCCTGTAACACTCTGTCCTAAATGAGATCCCTCCATTAAATCCATCCCCCACCTCCTAGGGCTCAGGGATCTCTACAGAAAAGGAGGCAGAAAGATTATAAGAGCCAGTGGGGATGGAGGGCACCGGAAACAAGGCCTTCTAAACACAGCAGGACTTACACACAAGAGACTGTGGCAGCACGTACAGGGCCTTCACAGATTCAACTCAGATGGGTTCCAGAGCTAAGAGTGAAAGTATGAATGAGCTCCCATCCTTAACCCAGAAGCTATCTCCAACTGACAGTCGCTTGTAAAGGAAAAATTAGTTTTGTTCATTAGAGTCCTTTAAGGGCATGTCCCATCTCTAGTAGTATATGGCAAACACAAAACAAACTCAATGGTACTTTTGGAGGTTCTTTGTGTAATAAAGCTTTGTCACAGCTTTTTTTTTTTTTTTTTTAACATTACAGGTCTTTGGCATATATATTATAATTTTCCTTTTGTTTTGTAGGGAATTTCTCTGTGTGCAAACAAGTATGTCTCTGCATCTATGTTTCTAGTGCTTTTTCTTTTGCTCTTCTGTTTTTGATTGTTTGTTCATTTTGTTCCATTCTGGTTTGTTTGCTTTTTTATCTTATTTTTATTCTTAGATGTATGTTTGTTTTCTAGTGAGAGAAAGAGAAAGGGTCTGTATTTGCATGGGAAAGGAGGTAAGGAGGACCTGGGGGAGAAGAAACAAAAATCAGAATATATTGTGTGAAAAAATATTTTTAATAAAGGAAAAAAAGGCTAAAAATATTGTAGATATGAGAATTCTATTCTAGACTCCTATTGGAAGCACAGCCCTGGAAACTGCACGGTATCAGAATTCCTAGTCAACTCTGATGTACACTTAAGCAAAAGAGCTACTGATTTAGAGAAACAAAAGGAACCAGTATTACAAATGCAAATGGAAAAATCTGTAAATTACATACCCAGGCTCTCAAGGCACTAACTGCGGCATATTGTTAGCATTGCTTTTTACCTTCTACTTGGAGTAGAAACTTCTTATTATAAATATTTAATTTCATTATGAACAGCATGATCAAAACAAAATATTAAAGTAAAAAATTGGCTGGAACGTAAAGGTGAGGTACCTGAGCAATATTTGAAATACATCTATGAAAAAAAATGGTGCTATTTAGTGTAGGGAGATGAGTTCTTTGGTAAAATGCTTGCTATGAAAGCATGAGGATCTGAGGCCCAAACCCCAGCACCATGAAAAATGCTTGACATGACAGCATAAGCCTGTAAACCCAGAACTAGGGAATCAGAAAAATGTACATCCCTGAAAGTCACTAGTCAGCCAGTCTAGCTGAAACAAACAGCTATAGATTCAGTTAAATATCCTGTCTCAAAAAGTAAGGTGGACCTTGGGTCATTATATTTGCTTGGCATGGACCTCTTACCCGTACACATGTGTACATTTATATGTGAACATGCTCATAACCATATACCACATACACTCACATAAACAAAGATGAGCAGTAAAGAACATGAGACTAAAGGATATGTCACCGGATTCTATACTCAATACATAATCAGCAGTTTAAAACATAGAGAATACAACAGTGATTGCATTTTATTCTCTACCTAGGATACTAAAAGATACCAAACTTTTTGATCAATTGAGTCTGTATATAGAGCATTCAGTTCCAGTTCAATAACTCAGAGCCCATTTGACATGCAAGTGTATATAGAATGCACACTGTGAAGTATACGCTTTCTATTAAGTGACTGAGTGTCACTGAAGTGAATCTCATTGAACTTAAGGGTCCAATTCAGTTCATTCAATTAACAGAAACCTCCTCTTAAGCACACAGCTTTTTAAATCAATTGTTGCTACTTGACTTATCAGCCTTTCAAAGTCAAATTGTCCAATAGGAAACCCAACAGCTTTCAAAAAAATTCTGATTATCCTACATTAATAATAATAATGAAATAATATCCTACATTGTCTTTTTAACTACCCATATATCATTAAGCATATAATTAATCTAAAGGTTTATATGAGCATATATCAATTATACAAGATAATAGGTTTCATTTAGACATTTTTGCAATGCATGTGATGTAATTGTATGTATTCACATCAATAATTTATTGTCTTCCTCTTCTTCTTGCTCTAGCCTTCTTTTTCTTCCCAAAACGTCTCCTGTCTACATTCATATCTTTTTAAATATAGATTTTTCATATGAGAAGAGCATGCGATGTTTTCCTTTTGTTCCTCGTCCTTTCCTTCTATGTCCAAATAATAATGATATCTAGAATTCAAAACTAGTTTTTATTCCCATTGCCATTAACTCACGTTGGCCCTCATTATTGCCAGTCTGGAAGCACACATTCTTTTTCTAACTAGCCAACCTTCATCTACTCTTACCTTCTGTCCTTAATTAAGTTTGGACACTTTCTGTTTAATTGCTCTTCATTAAAGCATAAGCATTAATCATTTAACAGTACTGCTCCAAAAACTTGAAGGACTTCCCAACGCATATAGAAAAAGCTAGAGTACTTAGAATTTCATGTAAGAACCTCTGAGAGTTGGCCCCAATCTACCTTTTGATGTTAAACTCTGTGATTCATTCCCTTGCATAAGCATCATTCAGACCCACATGTTAGAATGCCCATTACCATTTTCATAGACACAATTCTATTTGTTCTTTGCCACTTTTTTATGATATATTTTCTAACTAAACATTCATCCAATATGTCTCATCACATCTCTGTCTTGTCCTGAGCACTAAACTTAAACATTTAGAGAAAATAACTTGCTCCTTTTACCCTTGCCACATCAATGCAATGTCTTTCCTGTGAATTTACATAGCAAATGGACATACTTAATAGTACATAATACCATCCACATGGTAATATAATTCTTTTTGGTCTTACTCATCTTTCCCTAAAATAGTGAACTCCAAACCTCGTAAGGCTTATATAAAGAGGCATTTGACAAACACATGCTAAATAAGTGAATATGTCGCTGTTTTCATTTCCATAGCGCAAGATCATATTTTTCTGATTTAACAGAATTTCACTTTTATACAGACTTAAAATTTCCATTTTATAAAACCCAGTATAAAGAATCTCAAAAAAGTTTACATCTCAAGAGAAGATAAAATACAATATATACATCATCCTAGCGAGTTGTCATTTAAAATAACTAACATACCTAAATGATAATACTATTTTCACTCAAAGTGCTGAGGATAAGTATCAGTGGGTACTCAGTTGCAACTGAGACATCTGTATCAACACCCTCTGCCAAGGCTCAGGGACCATTATAGAAGAGATGTAGAAAAGCTGTAAGAGCCAGAGGTCAGAAAGGGCTGGATCACAACAGTATCATCTGGATATGACAGTACCAGAGCACTTGTGAACTCACTGCAACTGTGGTTTGTATGCTCAAGACCTGTACAAGATAAAGCCAGTCAAAATATTCTAGCACGGTTGGGAAGGAATTCATGAACTCCCACCTTTAACAGAGGAGCTAGGGAGAATTGATGACTTCAGAGAGAGAAAAAGTCAGTTTTCTTTAAGGGTGTGGCTCCTAATAGGAACTGCCAAGCTTCAGTAGATGGCCCCATACCCAGAAGTATATGGGCTACACAAATTTGAGTCAACGAAAAGGTTATTAAATTTCAAAAGAGAGGGGAGGCATGAAACTGAAGGTATATGGAGTTTGGGAGTAAAGAGAGGGATTGCAGGTAAGTATGATCAAACTGTATTGCATGAAATTCTTAAAGAGTTAATAAAAATATTTTAAGAGGTTGTATCTTTACCAGGGTATTCATGATGGCACAATTATAAGATTAAATTAATTGAGGTGAAGGAGCTGTTGGTTATAGGTTGCTACCATCCTTTTCTGGTTGCCTATTTCCTTTCTCTTTCTGTTATTTTAATTGCAGCCCAGGAAGCTGTCATGTCAAAGAAAAAAAAATGACTGATCGAATGTAAGAGCCACATTTTGTTCCATTTGAGGGAGAACGAGCAAGGCACAAATACAGTCACATATGAGTCTCTTATCTAGAGACACTGAATTATTTACTAGTGCTGCCATCTACAAATAAGATTAAAAATAGTAACAACTTATATATTTAATGCAGAGCATATGGTAGATAGTGAAGCATAATATATTTATTATCATATTTAATATTCACACAAGTCTTAAGAGGTAGACACTATTTAATCTTGAGTAAAGAGAAGGTCAGAGGAAAGAGATGCCCAGAATAGCTAAACTACTTTCACAAATATAGTCAGTAAGTAGAGAAATAAGATTAGAGTATGCTCAATTCTTCACCTCTTATTTTCTTTCTTTGTTTTTGTTCTCTTGTGTGTGTGTGTGTGCTGGAGATTGAACCAAGCACCTATAGATGCTAAGCACACATTCAACTAGTGATCAAGATCCCTACCATTTCTTCATTTAATTTTTAATTGTCATAAAGCATATAACATAAAATTACTGTCTCAAGCAATTCCTGGTATATATTTAAGTAGTGTTAAGAACAGTCACATAATTGTATACTCATCAGCACCCTTTCATCTTCCAAAATTAAAACTGTGTACATTAAATAACTCTACATTCTCTTTAGCCCCAGATCCTGGCAATCACCTTTCTTTCAATAGAAATGTAACCCCTCTATGTAATTCTTATGATTGGAATCATACAATATTTGTCTTCAATTACTGGTTTTTTAGGTCCTCAGGATTTACCACATTGTATCCTGTTCAAATTTTTCTTCCATAATAATACTGAACAGCAATCAAAGACTTCTTTTTAATACATTTCTTTGCCTTATCTGCTTATGGATATTCGTGTGGCTTTCCTCTGTTGGCTCTCATGGATACAGTTGCTACAAGATGGACAGAGAACCTCTCAAATACCTTTCTGTCTACTCGAAATATATACACAGAAGGAGAATAGCTTAATTATATGGCAATTGTATTTTGCATCTTTGAGAAGTTGTCAACACCATTTCAAAGCTTTACCCTTTATAGTTAATTGTTTGTTGGTGTCACACTGGCTGCCTAAGGTGACACCAAGCCAGCATTCACTCTCTATCAAAATATTAAGCCTGGCTATCTACAGCTCTGAACAATGGTTAGATTACTTCCACCTCTATGGAATCAAGTAAGGCAGAGAATAATTTCTATCAGATCATCAAAATAAAAATTCACAGAACAAGAACTTTCACCTGTGACCATTTTCTCTCTGATGTATATGACTGTTGTTTTACTTACTACAGAATCTCCAAGGACTAGGTGAAATATTTTCTAGTTTCTCCTCTACAAAACTCTATGATTTTGAGGAAAGCCATCCCTCCTCCTGTGCCTCAGTTTTGAAAAATATATAATACAAATAAGTATAGTGTTGTAACCCTAATCAAATAAGTTCATGTCTCTGAACTTCAATGCACTTATCTGAAAACTGGGGACAATGATAAGTCTTGCTATGAATACACAAATATTACTAGCTCACATTGCAAGTACATTTTGTAAGTACTCAGTAAAGCAAAATTACTATTTCAGCAAAGATAATTTACTATTAATATGATTATTATTATTTTCAGTCCTATCAATATGAGACATACAAAATTATCTGCCCACACAAAGGCAAATATACAATAATTTGTTTACATTTTGTGTGTGCGAATGTTTTGACTGCATGTATGCCTATATTGTACTGCGTGTGGTAAGTGGATGATGTCCTGAGTGATATTATATTGTTGACATAGGCATGGCCATGACAAGAACTCCAGTGCCTCAGACTCATGAGAATGGCAAGGCCTTCTCCTGGTGCAAGTATGGAGGTTGACAGCATGTGCAGGAAGTTATCAATGACAGCATCCTCCCGATGGCTAACTGCATCCTAAGACTGGTCCCTTACGGAGAACTCCTACCAATATTAGCTAGCCTGCCCCCTTGTTCAGCTGTATATCCTAAACTTGCCTCCTCATTCAACTATATATAATAAACAAGGTGGGTTTCCAGGCAACGGATGCATCTCTATCACAGCACACAGTCTACAGGACCCAGCTTTTGTGAACATGTTTCTCATTTCTTTATTCCTCATTGCCACAATCAGGTTAATCCCAAAGCCATGCCTGCAGCGGCCAGAAGAGGGTATGAAATTCTGTGGCATTGGAGTTACAGATGGTTGTGAGCTGCCATGTAGGTATTGAGAATCAAATCCAGGTCCTCAGGAACGGCAGCTAAGGCTCTTAACTACTGCAATATCTCAGCAGCCTACTACACACGGGTTTTAATAGAAACATTATTTGTAATATATAAGAACTAGACATAGTCTGGAAAGCCTCAAGTGAGTGATTGGTCAAACAGTGATACATTTCTATCTTAGAATATGGGATCAATACAAGTTGCAAAGGAGTGACACCTAGGACAGTGGAGGCTCCCATGAATCTATAGGGGGGACCCAAGCTGAGACAACTAGCACCTGAGGATATGGAGACTGAAGTGGTCACCTTCTGTAGTCAGCCAGTGAAAGAAGAGAGGCACCAAACCACCCACAAAACTTTCAACCCCAAATTTGTCCTGCTTACAAGATGCACAGGGATAAAGATGGAACAAAGATTGAGGAATGGCCAACCAATCACTGACCCAACTTGAGACTCACCCCACAGGAAAGAGCCAACCCCTGACACTGTTAATGACACTCTGCCACGCTTGCAAATAGGAGCCTGGCATAACTGTCTCCTAAGAGGCTTCTTCCAGCAGCTTATGGAAACAGATGAAGAGATCCACAGCCAAACATCAAGAGGAGCTCATTGCATCTTGTGGAAGGGTTGGGTGAAGAATTGAGGGGGCCAGAGGGGTCAAGGGTACTACAAGAAGACCTACAGAGTCAACTAATCTGGGCCCATGAGGGCTCACAGAGACTGAAGCACAAACCAGAAAAGCATGCATGGGCTGGACCTAGGCCCCCTATACATTTGTAGATGTGCAGCTTGGTCTTCATGTAAGTCCCCTAACAATAGGAATAGGGTCTGTCTCTGACTCTGTTGCCTGCCCTTGGATCCCCTTCCTCTAGCTAGGTTGCCTTTTCTGGCCTCACTGGGAGATGGTGCATTTAGATGTTCACCTGCTGCAACTTGATGTGCCAGGGTAGCCATGGGGGAGGGCCCTTTCTCTGAGGAGAAGGAAAGGGCATAATGGGGGGAACAGTTTGTGAGGGTGGGGCTGAAGGAGAGGAGGGAGTGAGGCTGCAATCAGGATTACAGGAAATAAATTATGAAAAACATAAGGAAACAAACCCAAACACCAGATTAGTGACTAATAGGAGCTATTGAGAGTTGGTTATGGTGGAAAGCATTCTACAGGAGTACTAGATGTCTTGTAAACCTTGATTTTCTAATGTCTGACCCAAGTGGTTTTGGCTGCAAGTTTTCACACCATTTCAGGAGCATTTACTATTTCTTTGTCAATCTGAGTAAACTAGAAATAATTTTCTCATTAAGGAGGAATCTCATATAGACGTTGTGATCACTTTCCTAAGGGACTACTAAAAGAGCTCTGGAGAATCCTTATTTCTCCTTCTAAAACAGGAAAGTGTTAAACTTTGGCAACGTCCCTCCTAACATGAGCATCCTGTCACTATTATGATGGGTTTACACATGACTGCCCAATATGGGAATATCACTGAGAAGACTATATGCTTGGGCTGTCTTTGCCAAAAATGGGTTGTGGTAAATAGTGGATACTTTGAAAATGAAAATTACAGTGCCTTGCAAGTTTTAGCTGGAAGTACAATGATAGTGTGTGTTTCCACAAATATCACAATATAGTCAAATATTTTCCTACATAAGACTTTTTGTTAAATCTGTGAATTCTATGCAACTTGTGATAATATAACACAAATTATATATTATATATCACATATCATATATAATATATATGTTTTGTTTTCAAGACAGGGTTTCTCTATATAACAGTTCTGGCTGTGCTGGAACTCACTCTGAAGACCAGGCTGGCCTTGAACCCACAGAGATCTGCCTGCTTCTGCTTCTAGAGTGCTGGAATTAAAGGCATGTGCTACCACACCCGGCACAAATGTTATATATTTTTAGATTTGAAAACTGATTGTAGAGATAGTAACAGTGCTGTATACATTTACAAAAATACAAGGGAACTTTTATAATACATAAAAGATATTTATAGGTATATATTAACTAGATGTATATTAAATATATAAAATAGATATTTATCTTTCTAAGTTGTACGTTTTAAATCTGCTTTTAAAATTTATATCTGAAAATTAGATAAATGAAAGCAAATACAAGCAATGATATTGTTAGATCTTACAATGATTGTGAGAAACAATTTTTAACTTTTGACTTACCGACTGATGTGCTGCTATATATCCATGGGCACTTTTATCTGAAAAGTCAGAATAAAGAATGTCACCTTTGTTTCATAAATTCTACCTCACAAACAGCTCATCATCAATTAGAAGGGAATTTCAGCATTAAATCTATGATAAATGGCATGTTTTTGCTCTCTAAAATACCTTATATTAGGTTCTAACCATATTTTCACCAAGTCTCTTTACAAATCTTAATAAAGGTCTCATTTCAGCTGGAATAAAGATATAGTATTTCCTTCTTTCTCTATATGCTGAATGATTCTCTCTATAGAGCCAACCCAGATGACTTTTCTCAAAAAATAAAATTGATCAACTAAATGAACTATGTACATAAGAGTGAATGAAGTCACCATTTGGGATTAACGCAGATATGTACACACCAGCAAATGGAGTTGCAATTTGGGATTAGCAATGCCATTATAGTCTTTACCAATAGTAAGACATTGATGGTTTCTTTTTTCCCCGACTTGGGGACCTTGTAAAAATAACCTAATAAGCACAAAAGTTGCCCTATATTGTTATTACAAGGTGAATTAATATATTTCTAGAGATCATTGTTCTTCCTTATACTCTTACTTCATGACCATATTCAAGACCTAATGCTAAATGACTGACTAGATTCATACTTGTGAAGAGATAAAACTGTGATTGGTGATCACTGTTCCAATGAACAGTTTCCAGCTAAAAACAAGCTTCTAGCATCAATGTCAGAGACCCACCCCATCAGCAGATTTACTTACACTGAAGCCATTTGCCGAAACAACAGAAGCTGACTTCAGTATGCTATATATAGTTTGGCTTCATCATGAGGCTCTGAGAACTGGCACTCTCCTCTTTGATACCATAGAATTTCCCTTACCTCCTGATGTAAAACTCATATATTTCTGGTTGTTGACCGTTTCTTTGGAGTCGTAGAATTTGAGAACATCAAGAACAGCTTGTGGGTTCTTCTTCTGTTCCAGTTTTGTTATGTTGGAGGTTTGGAGTAATCGTGCCCATTGCTCAGGAATTCCCTGTGGACAACCAAAGGGAAAGAAGGGCTGCTCAGAACATTCATCAGAAGCATGTGCATGTTCCAGTAAAGTTCTGCACCAAGAAGCCCATGCTACCTGTTGGATTACACTTGGGAAACTGAAGTTACATTCTAGATTTAACGTTAGTAACTTAATAATGCAATCATTCTCTTCTCTAATCAAAACACATAGGGAAAACTAGGATCCAACTTAAAAAGGGTGGGTGATAGTATATGATTGTGATAAAAACAAAAAGCGCATGAAAATCACCTCCATATTGACTCTGCTCATCCATGAAATGATGTTTACGGCTTAGCTTATTTTTTTTCTGGCGACTCAGGGCAGACATAGCAAGACTTCTCTAAATTTGTGCACAGCATAGTATAGTGCAGATCAATGTTTTTTCTTTAATGACTGGAATAACATAAGCTGCTTTTTTAGGTATCGTTTAAACAGAATATTCAAATAAAAGGAAAGCCTCACCGTTGGTCAGTTTCAACTTTTTGTTTACAAAATGTAATTTGGGGGCTCTGGGGCTTTATAATGAGGTCAAATTAGGGGGAGAAAAGCTAGACTTGTGGAGGAGCAAAGACCACTGAAACACTCAACAGTAACATATATGCTGCTTTGGCTATTTTTCTGGCAGCTTTCTCCAGGGCATGCCTTCCTCCTTTCCTCCCCCTCTCCCTCCCTCCCTACTTCATTGGCCACATAGAAGTTGGGGACTGTAAAACCATATCAAAGCCTTGTGAGAATTTGCAGTGAATAATATGAAGCAGTTAGAACAGAGAGGGAGAATATTGAGAAAAATAACCAAGGAAAATTATTCAAAATTCCAGAGAGGTTAGCTTTACACCAAGCATTCGGTATTCTTTCCTGCACTTTCAACCTGCAGTCCCCAGTTTGTAATTATCCAACTCCAAGAACAGCTTGGAGAGAGAAATGGATACACTACTGCTGAAGTGGGTCCAGACACAATTTAGATGGCTTTGCCCCATGAAGTCTCGGCAAAACAATGTGTGACGTGGGCCTCCAGAGTTTGGGAATGACAACAAAAAAGTGAGATAAGCCAAGCAACGACTCTACTGCACACACATGAACCTGCTACTGCAGTGCTATGACATCTCAAAGAAGCACTTTGATGCAAGCTTCTTTTGGGCCTGTGACGCACCTCTGGGAGCTTCCCTGGGCACATCTGTGAGCCATAGAGATCTGGCTGTAATGGACGTAAATAAAGAAAGAAAAGAAAGTTAAAACAGAATGTGGGACAACTTAGAAGGTGGGAAAAGATGAAACCAATGGGTCTGAATGGGGGGGTCCCTTGTAAAGTAGGGGCAGTTATAGAAATAGGGGGTATTGACTAGACCAGGGACAGGATAGGATACAGATTTAAGAGAACAGAGAAAACAATAGTGTTCCAAAGTTTGCATATATAATTCCACTTTGGACCAGATGGTTCCTCAATAAATAAACAATAGTAAGAATTACCATTAAGTAATTGGGGAAATTACTAAACGGCAGCAACAAGAATTTGGAGGGATAAAGGATGGCATCAGGAAAGTTTCAATAATAACTTGTAAGTTGCTTTTATAACCGGGGTCATGGGATAAACTTACAAATTTCAGTTCCCAATTCTGGTTATCTAAGTTTCCATTTCATATTGGACTTATCTATGTGGCTAAAATTCAAAGGATGCCTATGTAACAGTATTGAGCTTTATTCTTCTATATTTTGTAGCTGAAGTTTTGGGTGGCTTAAAGGAAATTATACTAAAGCCATCCTTACAAAGCAGACACTATGCTTAGGTTTAGTATGCATTTCTATCAGGGAAAGGGAAAACATTTCATTTCAAATCTTGCATGAATAAGTTCCATTTAATGATATAGTTCCAATCCCACTTCCCACAAATAAGATTAGATATAAATTAACATATTTGTCTAATTTAAGAATCTCAAATGCTAAAGAAACATGCTTTGACCCAACTGCTTTGATTTGGGACACATGTCCTTGATTCCTGGCATTTATGGTTATCCCAAGCACAGTGAAACAACACTTTTACATGCATTCATCACACGGTTTGATGCTAAAGCCTTAAGCCAAAATTGAAACCCAGGAGCCCATGCATGATCCCAGTTCTGATTCTAAGTGCAATTAATAGCATTTGGTTAATACTGTAATGGCCAAAGGAGTTATTGAGTGTTACAAATCCAGGTATGCATTGCACATAACCACTAAAGCAGACTTCACTGGCATGATCATTATCATAATCATTAGAACATTTATAGGTATTAGATATTCCCATGGCACTTCAAAGCTTTTGGAAAAGTTGTGTGATAATCATTAGACAGCAAAAAATGCTGTCAGTTGAAGAAGTTCCTCCAGATAACGCTACTTACCACATGACTACAATGCTAACGTAATTTCTCTTTTCTAAGGTGAGACAAACTAGTTTCTCAATGAGACCTGACTACTGTAATTTGAGCATATGCCACAATGGCACATAATCAGAAAGTCATCTCATTACTCCAAATTGAGGAAATAATCTAAAAAGTTAGACAGCTAATGAAGACCTAAACGTCTGAGCATCAGAAGCAGGAGCACGTATTGATGCTTGTGTATAATATACAATCACAAGTGGGTGTATATCAAGCTAGGGAGTGTCCAGTGTAGCCCAGGAGAATGGCAGCATGATATAACAGGCCAAGCATTTATCTTATCATACGAAATGATAATTTATATCACTCATACCATTTTTCCCTCTGATTGACTTGAAGCGACCGTCACAGGTCTAGAGGTCTGGAAAGGGGAGTTCTGAAGTATTTGGGACAAAAATGGCAATATAATGGGTAAGGACTTGTAATAATTTAATACCCCAAATCTCACCTCCCATCCTAATTTTAGCTTTAGGGTCCAAGTGTATGCCCATGTAGGTATACAAGGTTATATGAGCCAATTAGCCATTAGGGTAATCACCAATCACCATATCAAACTAGTGTTCAATTATTCAAAAGAGCAGGCTCTTGTAAAACAACTTGTCTATAGTTCAGCAAATTGCTCAAAATTCAACAATAATAAAATTTCACAATATGATTTCCCCCAACAGACAGTAACCTAATGGTATCTATGGAGATTAAGACCCAATTTTAAATCCTACTAATAGAAGTGTTAAAGGCTGATTACTTTTGTTAGTTTAAAAGTTAAACATACTAGAATATTAATTGTAAATTGTAGTTTAAGATAATAAAGAAGGAAGAATTTGTGATTATTTAAAAATATATGTAAAAGCAACTGCTAAAGATCATCAAGATGAAAAATTACTTCAAATTTCTAAATTTATTGTCTGTCTGCCTTCAAGGTCAATGAATTCCTATTAGTGGACTGTAAAAAGCCATTTTGTTTCAAATGAATTTTAGAAGAGGGTGTTGTTTGGTTTGGTTGCATCAGGACTAGAATGGCCATCTACCACCTATTCTACCTCACTCCTCTTGGATTGGTCCATTGGGTTCTAATTCAGACTACAGAGAACAAAGCTTAATGCTGCAGTCAGCAAGATGGTGGTGATTTAGTTTCTCTTTATTTCCATTCAGAACCCAGAAAGAATAAAGAAAGGGCTAAAGATGGGGGAAACATGGCAAAAGATGTCAAATAAAGCAGAAGAAATAAAGTGTAAGTTAACCACAATGCTAAATGAGAGAACATTCACAGCAGAACCTCCAAAGAAAAGAACAAGAAAGGAAAACCAGAAATAACACCAAATAAAACCATGAGAAATTGAACAGAAGAAAAGTATAGAGGGACTGAAAAAAAAAAAAGATGAAGCTCTTAAAATAAAAGAGACAAGTTGTTGTTAGACAAAACTATAAAGTTTGAGGGCTTTTCCTGTTTCAAATATCAGACAATTATCTAGACTCTCTTTGGATGTTTTAAAATACACAATGGTCAGATCATAAAAACACTTTTTTTATCCAGTGGGAAAGACAGTGGGTAGAAGGGTTGATAATCAGTTTGTGGTTTCTGGATGTAGCCAAGAGTATGTTCTAGCAATGAAATAAAGGATGGGCTAAACTAAATGACATTTAAGTATTGTCTTTGACTCAGATATCGAAGTTCATTAAATTGTATCTATCTCAATTTCAGCAGTCTCATTGTTTTTTAGCCGTTTTTCCTGCTTGCTACTGAGAACATAGAAATAATCGGCCTACACTAATTTCTGAGGCCAAAACATTTGCTCTGTTTCTATTTCATTCTTGCACTGCTTAATTCCAGAATGGAACAAATAAGATCATTTGGCTGTCAGTTCAGCAATGTAGCGTAGTTCTTCAAATCCAATTGACTCACTTCTTCCCCCTACGTAACCACATGACACAGTCCATTCACTAACCATTATGCTACAAGACAGGAAATTGGATTCTCCAATATCTATAATTTTCTTCTAGCTTAGCCAAAACAAGAATTATTGTGGTGATTTTATCAAAGATTTTATTTTTCTAAACTCACCTGAAGCTCTTTATTGTTTCAGAATGTACATGTTGGTTGAGTTGCTTCCTAGTATAGAACAATCAGCTGAAATATGGGGTCATGTATTTAGCAACATCTCTCCCCTCACTCCTCTAATAAAGGTCGTGACAAATATATTCTTTAGAGGAATAAAATGGCAAGTATCTGAAACATTGTGCTATTTGAGCACTGCAATTATTCAAAGAAGAAACAGATCTACATCTGTCATATTCAGATAATTCATGTTGGTAATTATAGATTATTCATACATAATATGTATATAATCACATAACTACTAATACATATGTGCTGTGCAATTAATAATATTTCTTCCTGAAACATGGCGATTATGGTTTTGAGTGTTTATAAAATATACCTACTAAAAATCTTAAAAAATAATCTATGTTTTTAAAATCAAAGGAGTGACTAGGCAAATTTTACAGAGAATTTTGTTACTTAGTTAGCTGATCTGGGTAAGTCAGGACCCATTGGAAAGCTTGAATGATTCAGATGAACTGCCTTACCTAGCCAAATTGAATAAATCATTCTTTGATTCACTTCACATGATTAAGGAACAGGTTCAGGCAGGGTCTCCTTACCATGGCTACATTTTCTGTGCTTTGGCAAAAAAGTATTTTCAAGTAAATTGAAAATTATAGAGTAATAAGACACTTGTCTTAGGATAGACAAAATAATTTGGTTAGTGTTGTTGCCCGTTTTCTATTTCTATTTATGATTATCCAGGAAAAGTCCATCTGCAGACTGACATTTTGGAATACAACAATCCTTACTTGAAACCTATTTCATACAGAAAATAGGTTTTTTTTTTTTTTTTTTTTTTTTTTTTATGGCTTACAAAACAAAATAAGGAGCTTACTTACAGTGAATTCCCCGGTGACTGCATCAAAACCCACATGAATCGTATGCTCAAAGTCTGAAGGAAGAGAGATCTCTGGGCGTTCTTTCTCTTTCTTCTTATTGGCTAAAGACAAAATGTTAATATGTATTTATTTGAGGTATAGTTTTGGCTTCCATAAACTGCAACAGAAGGCTCATCAAAATGATTATAAACAACTGACTGACTTAAATCTTAAGTTTAAAATTCAAGACTCATTATTTTTAAGTATATATGTACCATGTATTTTAACCTCAGCGAAGACTCCATTGTTTGTAGTAAGTGTACTTTAGTAATTGATATTATTCTTACTGATCAGTGCATGAAGACTTCTTGGTAGTCCAAATTGCTCTTCCAGTTTATATACCTTAGTTTTTCAACTGTCAATTATACTTATTGAGAGGGGCAAATGGAGCAGCTTCCCTTTGTTTCTTGCTCCACTGAATTAACTCCTGTGATCTTTGGCTTAGTTTCCGTCATTTCTGAGCTCCCATCCTTACCCGAAATGATTAACCACACATCTCTCTATTTCCTTGATAATATGCTCTGCTTTTCTTCCTCATCCAGTAACCATTATTTCTTTGGGTATCACTGTGCTTGTTGTTTTACCTTTGATAAGGAAGCTTTTGTCCTGCAGCTTTTCTCTATTCATACTCTTTTCTCCTAGCAAACCTATGTCAAGGAACTTGCTAAACTGGCTGACAGAGATAGATCAAAATAGTGTAGTATCAAATACTTTATGCGATTTCAGAAGAAGGCTTTTATTTAAGTAAAGAACAATAGAAAATTATAAATACATAATTCATAACTTATCAAGGTTCCCCGGGGCTTTGGAAGCAGTCCAGTTGGATGCAGCAGCCTGTTGAAGTCGCTTCATTCATGTCAGAGAAACCAGATTTGGATATTTTCTATAGAGCCAAATTCTACTTGAAGAATCTGAAGAAATCTATAAGACCTACACCCATCAAAAAGTAGTAAAGATATATACACAACTTCGCATTTTCTTTCAAAAGTTCATAATTCCTCTGGATTCCAGTTGATGAGCCCTTATTATATGCCCCACGTTTTTATATCAACCTTCATTGATAGATTCTTTGCCAGTAAATAAACTCTCCCATCTTCTCTACTGGCTTCACATTTCTGACATACTGTCTTAGCTATAAATACTCCATGTGAGCAAATCTCTATATAGATTTGACTCAAAGTGTCTCCCTAGAAAGTTGCTTGATAGGTAAATTTTTTTTTTTTTTTTTGCCTTCTTTTGAGGCCAAGTGCAAAAACCAATAAAGCCAAACTTGCTCCTCCTCTTTTTTTTTTTTTAAATCTCAGGGAAGTAGTGTTGCTATCCAACCAGACTGGAGGAGTAGCATAGTCTTAGACTCCTCTTTGGGGAGGAATGTAGCAAAAAAGAGATTATCCCTTATAATTCACGATTAGAAGAAATGATTGTATACAAAAATGTGGAAATATAAAACATACTGACATCCATAGGATGGTGTATTTGAGTCTTTAAAAGTGTTGCATGCATTGGTTATGCACTTTCCTTCGGCTCCTTTTTGTGTTTGGTTGTTTTGTCATACTATAATCTGTTTTAGATTTGTCTTATTTTATTTTATTATCATTCCTTAGATACCTGTTTGTTTTCTAAGGGACAGAGAAGGAGTGGATCCAGATGGGGAGGGGTAGGGAGTAACGATAAAGAGTAGTACTAGAAGAAACCATAATCATGATATATTGTAGGAAAAAAACCTATTTTCAATAAAATACAAAAATTAAAATAAAAAGGGGTTGTATATCCAAGTCCCAGTGTCCCCATATAACTACTAAGCAATCTTACTTTGGCCCAGACAACAAAACTAATACTTTGGGAGCCACCTTAGATTTTTTACTACGCTCATAATTTTTCTTTTTATTCTAACTCCTGAAATAGTTTCAGAAGTCAATAAATTTTCCCAAGGCATTGGTATTTCCCTCCTGGCTCTCTGCCTCCAATTTAACCCCCTCTGACTTATTTCTCTATTCTGTGACCAGATTCTTTTCTTTCCTGTAAGATCCTTATATGTTAAGCTAATTACTTATGTATTAACATTCATTATTCCAAACCTGGTATCTAAGAGATTTCATGACCTGATCACAGTTTACATATCCAGGTTCTACGTTGCTATGGAACCCACTATCCACATTCATTTTATGCTTCCTGGATAGCTGGATTTTTCTCTTACCTCCAAGCTTTTATTTGTGCTAGGCTTTGACTTGGAACACTGAATTCATTACTGTCTCTGTCTCCTGCCAGCTCTGTATGGATTACTCCATCGTAATTGTTTCTTTTTATTTTATTTTTGTTTAGAGTGTTGGAGATCATATCAAGGCTTCAGGAAAACTGGACCAGCACTTTACCAGTCCTTTTCTCATTAAAAACTCTCTCTTGGATTTCCTCCACCATGACACATCCTCTGCTATTCTCTCTGTGCAGAGTTTAATGTTCCTTGTTTTATGGTTTCACAGTACCACCCAGTATATATATTCTAAGCTTATTAGTAAGCTTAGCATTCATTAATACAAGATTATTATATGTTATGTCTCTAGCTAAAATTCAAAACAATTGAAAAACCTCACCTTAGCATTTACATTCTCTAGCACCCATATAGTGCAAGAAATTCAATAACCATCTTTTATGGAAGAGTTACCAGGAACAAATTCCAGGGTTATCTCATTGAAACTATATATCCAGCTTTACACAGATAACAAAAGTCAGAACTAGTATTTGAACTTAATTCTCACTATATTCCAAGAATTCCATATAACTGATGACTTCATGGTTTTTCAAGAAAAGAAAAGCAACTTTTGCTCTAACCCTCAGCAAATATGTAAAGATTTAATGGAGCCTAGATATCTAATTTTATTTTACTTCATTTCTTGGGAATTCTACAATGAGTTTATCTCCCCTAAGAATTCTGGGAACCTTGGTCATGTATACTAAACCTCATGCTAACTTAGTAGGTGGGCTAGATTCAACCTGATTAGCTCAATGTTGGTATTTGCAGGGAACAGAAATCCAAGTGGGCATCACTTTCTGTGTGTAGCTTACATATTCTGCCAGAACAGAGAGCAAAGCAACAGATTACTGGCTGCATCACAAACTGGAAATGCCATTTGGCATTGGGACCATCTAAGTATGAATAAATTTTCCTTGTTACCTTAGGACTAGCTAAACCTTCCAAAATCTAATATTTTGCCATCTACCTCTATTCTATCACCATATAAAGAAACAAAAGCCCCTCTTGTAATCTATTATCCCTTCTATACACAATCCTAATATCCTGTATTCTCTCTAGAGCTAGACCTTATATCATTAAGAAAAAATTGTCTTCTACATTAAAGCTATTCATTAAATGCTCTCATCTTTTCTTGCCTCAGGCTCATAAATATCTCTGTAAATCACCCACTATCTGGGGGAATCTGTGCTAAAAATGATGTATCACAGCCCTACCCTAGATGCATGGATTGACACATAGCTGTTAAAGGTGAATGCTTCAGGTATCCCAGTGGAAGTGTTTATTCTCTATCTCAAGTCCATTCCACCCGCCAGAATGACATTCCACTTTCTGACATTTTATTGTAAAGTGTTTACTCGAGGTAAATACTTTCTGGACTTGCCTACAAATGACTCTCCTTTTGAGGTGATTGCCTCGTTTGATTCGTATTCATGCCCCTGCATCCTTTGAAGAGTTTTGGCTTCCTGGCTTCCATTCTAATCTCTACACTGACATCCCTCTGAAACAGGAGATGTCAGTGGGCAGCTTCTTCATGACCTTTCCTTCGAGGGACCTTTGACCCTTCCTCAGATCTGATCAGTGTCATCTCCCTTCTATTCTTTCAATCCACTCTCTACATCATCTTTCAAAGGACTGGTTCTCAATGAGGCTTTGCACCAGAATATCGTGGAGATTTATATACAATTTCAATGTCTGCTGTCCACTTAGAACTGACTGTCAGGCTTTTTAGAGGTTATAACGGGAGAAATTACATCTCCCAGAACTAAGGTATGACTAGGGTGGAGAATGCTAAGTATTCTGGGTGGTTTTACTAGCCAGAGTGAACTTTTCTCTGAAATATTCAATCCTGTATTCTCATGCTCTAAATCGAGCTTCCCAATCTACTAACCTTATCATTTTGTTATAATTTTGTCAAACCCTTATTCCTGTACCATGTCTACAATGCTGTCAGGAAACCCTACACTCTCTGGCTCTCTCTATTTTAAGGCAATTTTACCATCTCCCTGGCCTACCTTCTATGTAAATGGTTCCTACTCTATAGTCTTAGGAACTCTTACCCCATGAGTTCTTCTGGCAATTGTCTGGCGAAGCTCTACCCTGACATAATGCAGCCCTAAACTCCTTCCATCTCTGTCCTAAAGTTTCTGACGACTGCCAGCTGGAGTAATTACATGGCAATGTGGACTATATTAGCATTAAGATAACAAACCCTCGTTAGGACACTAATGATTCTTGGAAGATTATTTTTCTTCTTTCTTCTTCAGTCTTTCCCTTTCCTCTGAAACTTTCCTTTAGGTTTAAAAGACATGTTGAGATTTCCCCAGTCAAAAAATAAACTGGGCAACCTCCTCATTCCCATGGCTTCCACTTGTAATTGCTCAGTACTTCTTTATTTAAATGTCTACAAAAAATCAATTTATACTTTATCTCTCACTTCTCCAATAACTGTGACATCTCCCTGAAGACACATATTAATCTCCTCTTTTCCCAAGTGCCACTTTTCACCTTATAACCACTGTCTTCTCAATAAGAACCAACATCATTGATCATAAGCATCTTGAAGCTCCTCTATATAGCTATTTCCAAGAATCCAGTTCTTTATTTCAAATTTGTCCTTTTAGGACTTATAAGACTTTTTCCTGTTGGTTGTTTAGATGGCATTCACTACAAGCTGCCTTAGGTCACCTCTTCATCATCCACTCTCCCATGAGACCTGTCTTCAACATGCCTCCTATCCATTCTCCCTTGAGTCGTGTCTTCAACATGCCTCCTTTATTTCTGCATCTACACTATCAACATGCTATACATACCTCTGGCTGTTCCTCAGCACAATCCCACCACAGTGTAGTTAACTTGCCCTTAGACATCTCCAGTTAGTGCCCCTCTGGTTCTTTATGGCAAATATTTCGGAAGCAACATGAAACTACATTTCCTTGCTTTCCTACCTCACCCTTCTCCAGCTCTTCTTCTTGCTACCTGAAACATTCCCCACCTTCATCAATCCTCCTTTCTAAATACTGCATCTGTATCTCCTAGGCTATTTCTAGTGACACTGGTCCCTAAGTTAGTCATTTCTGATAGACATTGTTCCTGCAAAGCTTCATCATGCCACCTCCCCCTCTCCCATCCCTCACACTAGTTAGTCTGAATTTCTTGTAATTATATCCATGAAACATCAGGAAGTAGTGTTTCATGCCTACTGCCTTGGCAATTCTACTCTTTGTACTGAAAAAGCTACTTACTCCTTACATGGGTGGCTAGCTATAGTTTTGTATTCTTTTAAATACTTTTTGGCTTATGGCTAACCTCAGTTTAGTGGTCATCTCATTCAGGAAGCCTTCTCTAACTGCTTTAACCTTCAGTCTTCAACCAATTTCCCTTTCTACTACTCATCTGCTTCTATCTACCATAGTAAATTCTAATCGTTAACCAACTTGCCTCTTACCCAGCCAAAGTTTCTTAAAGGCAGGGATTGTAATTTACACCTTCTTTGCCCTTGCACAGTACAAGACTCAATGTTTCATAACAGATCAAATGAATGAACAAATGAATGAATGGATAGATGGCTTTTATTGCATGAAATGACCCTACAGAGACAGACTGTGATTATTTGCTATGTGTTATTAATGAGGAAATAATGACCCGGGTCCACCAAGAAGGCCACGAAAGTGAAGGTTACATTATAGAGTTATTTTTGTAAAGGAATTTGTTGATGGTGTCATTGATGTAACCCAATTGGAGGGAATGACTCAGTCACATTTCGTGTGAGATGTCACTCATATCAAAACATATATTGGCAACACAGTTGAGTAGAATTCAAGGGACAGAGAAACAAGCAGTCTCCCCCAGGTGAAATCCCTCAATAACGCTGTTTACATTCTATAATTTGTTTTAGAAAACTGTCAGGTGAGTCTTACTTGTTCTAGGAGGTCTAATTGCTACCTTCCCCTAAAATTCCAGAGTTTGTTTGTTTGTTTTTCCTTCTCATTAACTGTCATACTTTTCAGAGTACTTTCTATCACCTTGAAAATTGAGCATTCAGCTAAGCAATAGAAATGGCAGATGACAAACATAGAAAAGCTTTTCTACTGAAATTTGCCCTAAAAGCACACACACAAAAATTATTTTTAAAACAATGGAAAGTATGCAGTATGTTCCAGTATATGTGGCAAAATTTAAAAGACAGCACTTAAAGATGAATTAATGCAGAAAGAATAAAACATAATATTAAGCATATTTTAAAATGTAGAAATATTTTTCCAGAGAATAGCAAACACACAGATTGGAGGAATGTAAGCATTCCTTTACCCTGGCTATATGGAATGACAATCAGATTCCTTTCGTTTTCTTTGAATCAGTCAACGGCTTGGTTAGGAAGTAAGTATTTAATTACTGTTCATTGTAGTGACAGATTATGCTAGGTGATTCATTAGGAACTGACTGTTTCAAAGTTGCAAATTAACTGGGAGAATGAGCTTAATAAAATGGAGCAATATTACCAGATTGGAGAAAACTAGGAAGTAAATTGGAATAATAGAGAATAAATGTTCTAGAGTAAATGTATCTTTATGTATAATAAATGTTTCTGAGTGAACTAGAGGTAGGACTAAGGAATGAGCCACAAATACCAGATAGATAAACAGTCTAAAAGGAAGTAGGGAAGACGGTAAAAGTAAAAGGTCGGAAGAAAGCAAACAGCAAACATAATAAAAGAGAAGAGAGCAGTAAATACACGGGGAATAGTCTTGAAAATCAAGGACAGAAAGATGAAACTAGAGATAACGGTAAAGAATGAGGGGGAAAGTTTGTGAGCAGGTGGATGAGATAAGGGAGCTTTTCTGAAGACAAGGTAGTGCTGTGCTGTTAAGGTACCTGGTAGTATCACGCTTCACTCAGGCTGTGAATGAAGGGTGAGTACGCAATGGAGGAATGGAAGGACCCATCTATTACTACATCTTTCACTTCTAAGTCCAATTACTAGGTATTTCCTGTAATCTCTGATTCTCTGCTTCCCTCTGTCCCTCTCTCTGTGCACACATACATGCTTGGGCATGTATGTGCACACATGCAAATATTATTTTTGCAGTTGGAAAATTTCCCGAGGATAAGGAACTTGCTCTCTTACAATGTTCATCATTGCGCTGGACACATAAAAACTCAGCACAACTACTGTCTGGGTGAAAGATATGAGCAGTTTAGACATGCTCCAGATTGTCTTACTTCTGAACTGACGCATCAATAAATCACATCTGCGTTTAAAGTCAGAATACAGCTCAGATCTACGGATTGGCCACTGGCTCCCATGTTTCTATCTCATGGTATTCCATGAAGTCCTTTAAGGTAATAGAAATCTAATAAAGCAATTTAATTGGAGTTCCTGTGGATTTGAACATTTCTGGGAAATAGTGTTATCTCATTGGCTTGGCACAAGGGAGTCCCTCCCTGTCCCTTCTGGTGTGTATAAATGAACCACAAATAACCTGTGCAAACAGGAGCTGCTTTTGGCATGGAAAGTGGGCATGACTGGGTCAGTGATCCACCACTCACAACTATTTTATAACTCAATGTCCATACTTTTCTGGGAAAGCTAAGATGGAAAGACATAAAAACTATTTTTAAAATTTATTTATTTTTATTTTATGAACATTGCTGTTTTGCCTGCATGCATGTCTATGTGAGACTGTTAGACTAGAACTTTTGAAGTTACAGACAGTTATGAGCTGCCATGTGGATGCTTGGAATTGAACCTGGGTCCTCTGAAAGATCAGTCTTTAAAGTGTTATCCACCTTCTCTGGATTATAACATTCATTTGTCCTAAACAGGCAATCCTTTGTGAGTTGCTCATTCTTTATCTAGGTGAGAGATGCTTTCTGTGATTCACAGACTGTCTATAAAATATTGCCTTTGAGGTTTGTGAGATTTAAAACACTTTACTCTATAATTAACTACTAGGATAGTGCATTAAATATGGAATTGCTGCCCTTTTATTTCATTTTGCTATCATTTTGTATCATCTTCTGATTCACAATCATGGAGCACGGTGTGCACTGTGTTGTCACACCCAAGTGGAAAGCCTTCTGAAGCTCTTTTCATACTTGATTAAGTATAAGTATCTCAGCATAGTTCTTCCTAGGGCAACAATAGGCCTACAGGTGATGCCTAAAAAGCAGGTGCTCTTTGTGAAAGCAATAATCCCAGGCGAACTGATTTCTGCCAAGCTTTTAGTCCCTAATGCTCTGACTCTACATACAAATATATTATTTGGAGGAGACCCACAGGAATTTCTTGCCTCCTGAATTTATGACATGTAAATCTTTCCTTCTGACATATAAATTTTTCCTTACACAGCAGGAAAAGTAATTGTCTAGTTTTCACACTTGGGAGTCTTGAAACTTATTATTTTACAATTGAGAATATTTGAGATATATGTGGTAATGGCAGTGGAAAATCAGGCATAAAACACCACTTTTTTCTTCTGAAGTAACATTTAATCATTGACTTTTTTTCTTATCATTGGCATTGGTTTCAAAAACCTTAATAAAAGCAAAAATATTATTTTGAAAAAATCCTTTTCTGCGATATATACATTTTAGTCTGCACTTTTACTCAGGTAGAAATCTGATAGATAACTGCAAATAATTTCACGTGATCTTATTAATGAGACTTACTTTGTTTTGGGGGGGAGGAAAAATGGTTTTAACCACCAGAGGTTAGTTGTTGTGATGAGACAAAATATGCTTGCAATCTGCCAGATTTTTAGAAATGACTATTTCCAATGTTTTTAAATTTATCTGTGTGTGTGTGTGCGTACACGCACGTGTGTGTGCAGGTACATTCAAGTCTATGTCTCTGTGTGTCTGTGTCTGTGTATCTGTGTGTGATGTGTGTGGTTATGGATTGGTAGGTATGTATCTTAATCAGCATGTGGTGATCAGAGGACAGCCTGCAAGAAAAAGATTCTCTCCTTTTACCATGAATGTCCCTCAAATGAACTTCAAGTCCTTGGGCATGGGAACACGTGCTTTTATTTGTTAAACCATCTCATCTGCTAAGTTTTTTCTTTAATTTAATTTTTTTAAATTATTCACTTTATATCCCACTCACTGCCCCCTCTCAGTCACCCCCTCTCATAATCCTTCTCCTCTGAGCAGGTGGGGCTCCCCTGGGATCCCCCCAGCTTGGCACTTCAATTCTCTGCAAAGTTAGGCACTTCCTCTCCCACGGAGGCCAGACAGGGCAGCCCAGTTAGTAGAAGACATCCCCTGTACAGACAATGGCTTTTGGGATAGCCCCCTTTCCAGTTGTTCAGGACCCACATGAAGGTCAAGCTACACATCTGCTACAAATGTGCAGGGAGGCCTAGGTCCAGCCCCAAAACACTACTTTAATGTTGGCTCCAAATGCTTAAAGAACTTGACATTGAAGTGCAGGTAAAAAGAAAAAATTAAAAATTCAAGTTTCCACATAACTATTTCTTGCTTAAACCTAGTATCTTGGGCAAAATTCACACTGAATCTGAATAGAAAAGCAAGGCTGGCTTAGGAATGAGTTCAAGAAAAGAAACAATGGGCACTCCTTCTAGTTTATCTTACTACACTTATCCAGTGTTATAACTTTATAAGCATCAAACATTACAAGTGTTATAGGAAATAGTCTTAAAATCTTCAAAAGAACCCAGTAATGGCAGAAAATTGTGCACTTAAAAAAATCTAGTTGTAGCCGGGCAGTGGTGGCGCACGCCTTTTAATCCCAGCACTCGGGAGGCAGAGGGAGGCGGATTTCTGAGTTCGAGGCCAGCCTGGTCTACAGAGTGAGTTCCAGGACAGCCAGGGCTACACAGAGAAACCGTGTCTCGAAAAACCAAAAAAAAAAAAAAAAAATCCAAAATCTAGTTGTGTGTTGTTAGTAAGGTGGGCTTAGAGCAAGAAAAGCCTGTAAGGAAAAAATGGACTGAGGTCCTTGTTGCTACTTCACCTGTTTCTCCTTTTCTTTCCTTTAAAAATTCCATATTTTCATATTCCACGGGTTAAAACATATTTTCCAAACAAGTTCAATTGCTTTCATTTGTTTGGACAAGAAATTTCTAACTAAGGCTTGAGTGTTTATCAGGTCTGTCAAGTTTTAAATAGTGGGTCAGCTTTGTGGGAGTCATTAAATGTTTCTGAAATGGCTTCTTGTATAAAGTGGCTTCAAGGAAAGCCTTACCTTGTAGGAGTATCGAGCAACGTGACTTTAAACATCAGTATGTAGTTGGGAAAATACCTTATGTAAAGTCTATTCTCTTCCCTCAGGAAGTTGCTAAAGTAATTCATAGAATCTAATTAGCCTATTTGAGTTTTCTTTATGCATAGTTCATTTCCTTGGGGAAAATATTCAGCTAATTTCCTTCTGCATGATCTTCAATGGCTATAAAGACAGTATGTACAGATGAAACCTCAAAGTGGTAACTGATTCTGTAAGAGTAGCTACAAGATTAATTCATGAGCTGGATGTTTCATGGACATGATCAGATGAGCACAAGGAAATGACAGGCCCATGTTGAGGCATGCTGTCAGCCCCTTTGATGCATGTAGACATTCATAAATGTTTCTGGCTTCCTAGTGGTCCTGGATTGTATATTTAAATGCTTTAAGTTTATACTTTCATGGCTGCAAAAGGCTACTAAAACAAGAAATGTTCACGTGTGGTCCCTGAAGCACAGAGTGGCTACCAGACAGTAGTCAGCAATGAGTGATCATTTTCTATATACCATAATTTGATTTTTATCCCACTATTTTCTCCTACACCTCCAAGCAAAGGGGCCATTATATTATTCTACAGGTCACTAAGCCACAGATCTCTCCAGATTTCCCCCACAAAGAAAATACATATTAAATGGGTTCTCTAAAGACACAGCATTGTGCCTCCTCCGGAACATACCTGAGGCTCAAGAGCAGTATGAGACTTAAAACACACAAGTACATGAGAAACAGATGTCATGAAGAAGAGGCCACTTTGGAGTGTAACCTTGCCTGCTTCTTCCTCATATGTTCTTTCAGCTTTAACTCCCTAACATTGATTACCTTGGGTGCACTATTTCATTTTCGGGGTCTCTGCGGCATTGATTTGCCTCATTGCTTTCTCCCTCCTGGTTTATTTATAGTTATATATTTATTAATGAGCTTATTTATTCATCCATGTACTTATTCACCACCTGATTCCAAACTGGATGCCAGTTGACACACAAGAATACACAAAATGCAACATGAACCCATATATTCAAAATAGATAAGAATGTAAAAAGAAAAAAAAAACAAAAATGAAGTTAACATAAAGTGAAGCTGGAACACAGGTGGGACAAGGTGCAGACAAACCAAGAAGTGTCATTGTAACTGCTATGTGTGAACCACATATTTGGCTCCAAGCTTTCTAGTAGTCCACAAAAGAAAAACATTAACTGCCCCAAACTTCACACTGTCTAGAGAGTAAAATTAAACCACTTATTTACTATATTCATTTCTTGGTTTAAATCCTTCAAATTTTATATAGTATATTGTCAACAAACAAACAAACAAACCGGTGACAAACTGTACCTCCTACATTGTTTTTACACCAAGACTCAGTTCATAGAACAGTCTCCAGCAATGACAGATCCTCAATCTCAAGAGGAAATATACTCCATATTTTTTTACCTTTCTCTTGTTCCATTTGGTCAATGAAATGTAGCTATGAAAGAGACTTCTTTAAAAAACCAACCATCCTATAGATGTTCTCTAATACAAACAGAAAATTTCAGATTACCTAGTGTGGCAATCAGATGAACTATTTTCAGTTAGGTAATGAAGTATATGCTGTATATAATGGAAAATATTGGAAAAGACCCTAGATATCCAAAAAGTAAAAGGAAAATGGCTAAATTTAGCATGATGCCATTATATGTTTACATATTATGCAACATTAAAAATTACATTTATAGCCGGGCAATGGTGGCACACGCCTTTAATCCCAGCACTTAGGAGGCAGAGGCAGGCAGATTTCTGAGTTCAAGGCCAGCCTGGTCTACAGAGTGAGTTCCAGGACAGCCAGGGCTACCCAGAGAAACCCTGTCTCAAAAAAGCAAAAACAAAAAAATTACATTTATAGATTTTCACACGGAAGCAAATATTCTTGAGAAAATGGTGACTAGAAAAGCAGAATACAAAGCTGTATATTATATATACATGATATTAAGTATACAAAGATTTGAACAAGTAACACACACACGAAGAATCTAGAATGAAATCCGCCAACATGTTAGCATGATTTCTGGGATTTATGATTATGAGTGATTTTTTTTTTTATTTTCTAAATGCTTATCTTTATTTTTCAAGTTGACATTGATGAATAATTTTGATGATATGATGAGCAAAAGAGGGTCTATGAGGAAAAACTCGATTCAGTTAGCATTGGCTTATACAAGTATAAGAAAATTTTCTTTTCTTTTTAAAGTGTTCTATAGTTAACATATAGATTCCAGTCATGGCAAAAGGTATTTGAAAAACATTTAAGTTCACCGGGCAGTGGTGGCACGCACCTTTAATGCCAGCACTCAGGAGGCAGAGGCAGGTGGATTTCTGAGTTCGAGGCCAGCCTGGTCTACAGAGTGATTTCCAGGACAGCCAGGGCTACACAGAGAAACCCTGTCTGAAAAAAACAAACAAACAGAAAAACAAACAAACAAAAGAAAAAAGAAAGAAAGAAAGAAAGAAAAAAGAAAAGAAAAAGAATGGTTTAAGTTCAACAACCTCGCTTATTGGTTGTGGAAGCTGTTAAATGCCCAAAGCATAATAATAATAATACCTCACAATTACCTAACAATAGTTAATTTTGTATCACTCAGGCAATTACAACTACCTAGGTTATCACAAAGATTTGGTAAGGCATGGTAAACCCTACTATCCTCATTTGACAGGTGATAAAAATTCAGGCTCATGGAAGCTACATGACTGAGGTGCAGTCACAGTCACTCTCACCAGAACCATGCCTCTGGAACCCAAGTTCAATGCTTTTGAAAATTCTTATTAATTCAAAACTGACTGGGATGTTACTGAAACTACCATCAAAAAGCACAAATAGAGAAACAATATTCTCTCTTCACCCATGAGGGTTGTCAGGTTTCTAGAAAAACCCAAAGCTAGCAAAGTTTAAATGAGAAAATTTTGGAGATAGGAGAGAAAAGTATGAATGTTAGAAATGAGGTCACAAGCGAACCTTTCAAATATCTTACAACTATTTTCTATGCTGTAATAATAACAACAATAAAACACTAA
>JADRCH010007585.1:224039-240075 GCA_019843965.1 Rhynchomys soricoides
CAGGAATGATAAGAATGTACAGATTTCTCTTTATGGGATTGAAAATGAAGATGACTGTGAAGCAATGTACAGTGGTAAACTGTTGGTTCAAATCATGTATAAAAATGTACTCAGAGTCATTGGCATCCCGTCTTGAAGCTGGATCAAGAAGATGAATATAAGCAATATTATTTAATGACTTTTCCCCCTTGTGAAGAAGACATGTGGCTTATGGCTTTTTGGAAGAAATGTAACCACCTTTGTATTAAGTTCAATGAACTCATTCACGCTGTGAAGACAACTTATCAGTTATCCAGTAAAGGCATATCAACTGCACTACGTTAGTGATCTTTTTGATGTTAACTTCTTCTCATTACAGTCTTTAGAAAGAAAAGTAGTACTATAGCACTTCTTTGTCAATGCAGTTAAATCATCCAAGATTTCTCTGACGGTAGCTTGTCAGCTGTCCAGTACTATAGTAAATTGTAATTGATGACTTAGAAGTTTTACTTAAGATGTTTTCTGGTGATTCTTCATAGCACCTCTTTATAGAATTCCTCAAAATCATTGTTTGAAACAGGTAACATATGATGTGAAAAGATCCCAATGTTTGTTAGTTTCCTGGGAATATTTTCCTCTTTTTCTAAAATAATAATAATAATAATAATAATAATAATAATAATAATAATAATAAATAGCTCTTCTTCCTTCTAACTTTTCCTTCCAGTCTCAAAACCTCTTAATTATCTTTATTGCCTCTTAGGATAATCACCTCTGCATAGAAGAACCTCTTTGAAGATCATCCTATAAAATACCCTATACCATATTAGTGTGAACAAGTTCATAGTCAAATTTAGTTACACAACAATTTCATCATTTATAGGTTCGACTTGATCCAAAATTTCACTGCCTTCAGGCGGAGATTCTGAAAGATGTCTCACTATCTCTTGCCAAATCTTCTGGGTTGGCTTAATATAATAAGAAGCTTTGCCAAACTAGCTAATGCCTCTTTTATCAAGGATACATTAGTAACGGTACAAGAGTCTCTCACATTAGTACCTTCAGAACCTTTGTGAGGTTTTCAAATATTAAACTACGTATGATTACTATGTCTTCCTGAATGGCTTGATCATACACTACTATAGGAACTAAAAGTCATAGTGTGGCTGGTATTAAATACAGTGCTTATCCTAGAACATGTACATATTGGCAAATGCATGTAGTACCAAATGGACAGTAGGAGTCATCAAGACTTTTGAATTCAGGGTTATTTTCCTTCAAGGAATCTTGAATTTCTTTAAGAAAGCACTGTTCAAGCCATTCCAGAATGAGAGATGAAGTCTCCTCTGTTTGCATGACAGTTCAAGAAAAATTTGGCTCAGATTATTTTTTTTCCCCTGAGAGGATTTGGAGATACTATTCCAGAGAACAGCAGTGGTTTCACTATGAGGTCATTTGAATTATGACGTAAAGCAGAAATGTCAACTTCTTTAACTTTCCTAAACTCCTGCTCTTCAAAAGGACAAGTGAAATTTTTCAAAGACACCAAAAGTGCACACTTTCAATTCCACCAAAGTTGTGTATAGAGCTGTCCATTATTCATCCATTGTCTTCAAATGTAGCAGATATAGTATAGGGATCTTTCCTTTGCCATGATTACTATAAATGACTTAGTCTCTAGATAGTGACCTTCAATTTTAAAACCACCCTTTATGTTCAGAAAATAGGTATTAAGATCTACTTAAGTACTGGCAAATATGACCCCCTTATGATCCCTTGTGTGTGGGGTAAGTTATTCTTTTACTTCTCTTCAATCCTTAGGCCATGAAGGGAAAACATAAACATACAAGAAGCAACAGTTACTAACAAGAATTTCAGCTCTTCCTATGAAGCAAATTATAAATTCATTAACACTGTATAAACACCCTTAAACTACTTATTTTACCTTGCAGATGCTGATAAATAATGACTTTTTCCCAAAAGACATTACCTTTCTTTCTCTTTTTCAGTGATAAAAACAATCTTATGCTTACTGTACTCACATCCAGTTCAATAGTTACATCTACAGAAGCCATGTTTCAGCTTTATGGCAATTTATACAGCCTTATAAGCTACTTACTAAAAAAAAAAGAATCACAGAACCAATTGTCATAAAGTGGTAGGATACATTAAGTAAGCAACAAGTTGCATTATGGACAGCACAAGGGTAAGTGATAATACGTTGTGTCTTTCATGAACATGGAGCTGATTATGTAGGTGACAACTGATAGAGGAATAGAGCAACCATCATTTTCTTTCCTACCTTGTGATTCATACAGACAACATTGTGGGTAACTTGCACTTATTCCCACAATAACTCAGAATCTTCAGTTGCCAAGAAGATATACAGACTTCAATGTACTTAAACACTCCACTATTACAGATGGACAACTTAGAGTTAGGAATAACTTGCTTTAAATTCTACCTTAAGGTTTCAGAAAGCCAGCTGCTGTCTATACACTCAACTCAGTGTGCTTTCTCTTAACTTAAATCTATGAATTCAATTTATGTCAGAGGCAAACATAGCATGTGAATTTTCTGTTACCACACAGGAAGTCAATCACACATGATCCTCTGACAAAAGGCAACACCTCAAGATGAAAGGTCAAGCAGGCCTGGAGCATTCAGTGCTCCAGAACAGACTACCCAAGCAAGAAAGTGCCAATCAAAGAATAAACTGGCCCCTTTTGGATGCCCGGCCACTGATACTTTACTTTTATCCCCTCCTCCTGGGAAGATAGAGCGAAGCCTGGCTTTCTTATTCTTCTCTTCCGGAGCCATGGGCAGTGGTTTGGAGCTGTGGTTGAGTGCTGAAGAATCTCGGTTGTTACTGTTCATCCTCAGTGGGGGAGCTGGAGGTTTTTCTTCGTTATCCAAGCTGTCAGACATTTTCAGTTGCAGCTGATTTCACAGCTCCTAAGGAAAAAGCAGTAGCAAACAGGAGGTAAGGGAGGACGTGTCTAATACAAGTCTGGTATACAACGGGAATCTATCATCTCAGACACAGCATTGCTGTCTCAAGTATTCATTCAAATTTACCAAGCAAAGAGAAGACATTTGCACCTCCAAAGGTTAACAAGACAATTTAGCAAAGTTCAAGTAAATGCAGACATTAACAACTTTCAGTATACATATGTGAATGTGTACGCTTCCTCGATATTCCCACAGCGAAACTCAATTTTCCTCTGTCCATATACAGTCTCTGAATGAGCAATTCACAGTCCCTTAAAACCTTATGCTGATGATCATAATGGTCAAGTGGCACAAACTTTTTTTTTCATTTTTTTTCTATTATTTTCATTTTTTTTACAGTCCAACCATTGGCACAAACTTTTTACACTTTTAAGTGGATACAAGCTTAGATGCTGATTGTCAATGGCCCTCAGCCACAGTTTCTTAGCTGTTTTAACATTGGCATGCCTTGATGTCTCCTCCTTACTTCAATGTATCTGATTTGCAAAATGATTTCTGCTGTTTTTATCTTACAAAATCAAGAAAGCTTTTTACATACACTCCAGTTTCAGGAAAGTTGGGGGTATACTGTCTTGGCAGACGATGTCCATCTTTTCCCAAGCAAACAACTAAAATAGGTCAGCTGAATGTCATTATTGCCAAAGGCAGACCTCTAAGACACCAAAGGACATCATAATTTTACTCTCTGTCATATTTCATGTCCCAGAAGAGTACCTTGATTGCACAGTCTAGCCTAGGTTTTGGCAATTTATTATTTATTCTGTATTTCACTGTTATTCAGACTCTTGTGTGAAAATATGAGGATATTCCTGTTTCATCCAACTCAGGATGAACTGGAAAAAATGTGTCATCTCTAAGGAAATATTTGTGTCCAAGTGTTCTCTTACTCTGGTTCTAGCCCTCCCCTTGTAAGAGTTGACCTTCAGAACTGAAGGGGTTTGCAACCCCATAGGAAGAACAACAAACCAACCAACCAGATCCCCCAGAGCTCCCAGGGACTAAACCACCAACCAAAGAGTACACATGGAGAGACCCATGGCTCCAGCCACATATGTAGCAGAGGATGGCCTTATTTGGCAGCAATGGGAGGGGAGACACTTGGTCCTGTGGAGGCTCAAGGTCCCAGGATAGGGGAATGCTAGGGTGTGGAGGCGGGACTGGGTGGGAGGGGAGCACCCTCATGGAAGAAGGGGGAGGGAATAGGAGGGTTGCAGAGGGGAAACCAGGAAGGGGGATAACATTTGAAACGTAAATAAATAAAATAACCAATAAAAAATCGAAAAAAAAAGAGTTGACCTTCACAGGCACAAGTGAGGTTCTAAATGTGTCTCTTGAATAAATTCCTAGTTTTAATATAAGCAAAATCAAACCTAGTGATATTGGAATCTCAGTAGATTTATCAAGTATTACTTAGTACTAATTTAGGAATATATTAATTATCCATGTCACTTTATAAAAGAGCATTTACTGTAAGTGAATGTAAATACAACAATAGTAATAATTGCTGGAATAAGAAATGGTCTGCTGCTAGTTGGTGGTGGTGCATGACTTGAATCCCAGCACTGGAAAGGCAGAGGCAGGTGAACCTGAGTTCAAGGCCAGCCTGGTCTCCAAAATGAGTTCCAGGATAGCCAAGGTTATGCAGAGGAACTCTGTCACACACAGAGAGAGAGAGAGAGAGAGAGAGAGAGAGAGAGAGAGAGAGAGAAAGAGAGAGAGAGACTGCCATAATTCTTTTTAGCTTTAGTGGTTACAGTATTTTTATTTAATATAATAACTATCTATAAGTTATATCACATGTGGAGAATTTAAATTTTTACTATGTTTTATGAAATCCTGTTTGTAGAAAATTGAATGCAACTGGAAAGCAACAAAATAAATTAAATTAGCCAGATACTAAAAGACAAGTATTATGTTTTCTCTGACATGCAGAATACAGTTTAAATAAAAGATATTAATGTAGAAGGAAGATTTTAGGACTTGACAGAGGACCAGAAAAAGGGATGAAGGAAGATAAGAAAGAGGTAAATATGATCCAAGTACACTATGTACATGTTTCACATGGTATAATGAATCTCATTATTTTGTATAATTAATATATGGTAATAAAATTTTAAATTACTTCCCTATGTTCTAAATTTAATCAATATATACAGTCCATGATGCCTCACTGCCTTCCTAAGGGACTACTGGCAATTAAAGGAAGTTGGGTGTGGCTGTTTGATATCCATGGGAGGCTTGCCCTTTTCTGAAGAGAAAGGGAGGAGGAATGGGTAAGGGGAGGGGAGAGGGAAAGTGTGGGTGGGCCAGGGAGGAGAAATTGGAGAGGAAACTGTAGCATTTGAGCATAAGATACAATGAACAAACAAGGTGACGTATGTACTAATATAGCAAGTACCATATGCTACTGGTACTAGTAATTGTCATAACATACATGTGAAAGCAGGGCTAATGAGCTACATTCTCTTTCGCATTTTGACCTTTGATCCTTGTAAATCTACTCTTCTCCAGACTGACTTCCTCAGTGGCACATTTTACTGGCCCAGCTCATAGTTTTCATGTAGCCACTGGGAATAATTTGGTCTGAGGCTGATTGTTCTGGGCTTGGTAATACTGTCCTAATGTTAAGTTATTATTACAGACATCTCAGCTATGCAACATCTAGCTTTATAAAAACTAAGAGTGAAAGTTACTGGGCAGGACCTGAGTATTTAAGTAGAAATACCAAGAGATGGATTTCTGGAAGGTTGTGTCCTACATAGCTAAAGAGCTACCATGTTTCAGATGATACATATTTTCTGATGACGTATAACTCAACTTGATATAACAGAAGTCAACGAGACAATCATGCCCTCTTTAGAACAAATCTGATCTTGCATAACCAGGCAAGACAACAAGGGTTCTAGGACAACTACGTAATTTAACATACTGTGCTCCTTTGTTCTTCATCAATAGGCGTGGCTTCTACACCTGTTTACACATTCCTCATTATACCCTCTAAAAAGGCAGCGTGCTTATGTGCTGCTTCTTTTCTGGCTACCTGATCATCCTGATGCTATCTGACCAGGTATGTTTTAGTTTGAAGATTTGAGGATTACTTGGGATAAAAAACAGAACCTAAAGTCTTCTATGCTGTACTAATAACCTACCATTCAAATTTCAAAAATAAATATGCCATGGTATGATATCCCAGGAACTCTGCAGAGAACCGAGCTTATATGGAAGGCTTTTTACTTCTCAACAAACTGCAATCGTTTTAGCTTCATCTGTCTCCTCAGGGGATTGTCAAGAGGCTTGAATCAACCTTTACAGAGATGAAGCTAAGATTGAAGAATATAGTCCAGTTCTACAATGGGAATGTGGAGCATAACCTAAATACTCTTCCTTTGCCTGGATGTTACAGATTTTATTTTCTTTAAATTACCTTGATACTACTTCAGTTCTTTGTCAAGTTTGTTAAAGTACAAACAAAAATTATCTCCTTGACATGGTTAACCCACCTTTAAAGCAAGTGGTTCAAAGTATGCTTTTGTAAACAGTGGAGAAAAGGAATGCATTCACAAGGAAGCCTTGGTGTTAATGTATTTTTTCCCAAGTGGGAGGAATCTTGTACTCTTCCATAGATGTAGAAAGAGAAAATCCTATTATGTTGTGTTTGTAAAGAATACCAAGTTACTATGTCAGGTCCTCTTCTGAGACAGCTTTCTACAAAGGACACTATTAATGGATCACTGCTTCAATCTGCCTATGATGTCATTATTTCCAAGATCTTAAAAGAGACTATTTTGTTTGGGATGGCTGTAGGCTCCATTTCAAGTATTATACAAAAGCACTATTATTCTCTAGGAGCCCAATCAAAACACTGTTGTTTTTCACTTCTACAACAGAAACTTTCGAGGGGCACTTTAGATCTAGCCACAGGACATGTGTTTCCCTTTCAGATACTGGCCCTTAGCATTATGGAAAAACAGTTAACACTAGTGTACAAACGGCCACAGTTTATTTCTTTTTGTAACCTGATTACAAAGCTACTACATTTTTTCACAAAGAATTCTGATGGTTTTTGTGGATGCTGTGTATTTTTGAGCCATCTCATGGGAGTTAGTGTTGACATATTCTCTGTAGTTGCATGAAATGCATCTACTAATTTTTTTAAAAAAAGATTTTAATTTCACTATAACCAAGTATCCTAAACTGTCTATTTTAAAACTACTAGGATACATTGTATCTATTTTTTATGTCTTTCTCCTCTCAGTATCATACACAAGTGTGAGAGCATATGTGCATGGTGACTTATGAACACACACAGCCACTTACTGAGTCGCCTCTTGACAAAGAATCTTGCTTAAAGCATCTGTAGAGGAAGATATCTGTTATGATGCAGGGCAACTATAGATGCAATGGTAGAAATGTTAACTACTGCTGCTATTGTCTCACTTTGCCAACATGCATTCTCCTGCTATGCAGTACCTGATTAAACTCTCAGGAGGTTAAAAAAGGAAGTCACCAATCTATATGAATCTAAAAGTCAAGAGGAAAGAAAAGTAATCAACTATAGACTAGGTAATATGATCAAAACCCACACTATGATATACATGCTGAATTAGATGCAGCCAAAATGCCAACTGTGCCCATTTATACCAGGAACTATATACCAGGTATGTGAGGATGAGAAGCCAGAAATTCTGGTTTTACCACCACTTACCAGACCATTTATTAATCCATAAGCAAATGAAATAAGTATTTTAAACAAATACCAAGAGAGTCATACATAGAAATAAACATCTGTATACTTTCAAATTTTATGTCATTATTTACTTGTATACTTTTTGCAATAAAACAAGTATGTTGTCTGCTTTTCAACCAAAAGCTGAGCCTAGCAAATGTACAACCATAATCAAATGAAAGCCCGCCCCCCAAAACCCAGCAGCAACATAAGCCTATTACCAGACATTGGTGATCACACCAACATTGGATATGAAACTAGATAACGATACAACATAAGGCTGGGATGGAAATGTCCTAGAGCCTAAAGGAAATGTCCAGGATAGACTGTTATGTGTCTGGTATATAAATATAGAATACACTAGACGAGACTAGTCTAGACTAGGCTGGACTGGACTGGAATGGACTGGAATGGAATGGAATAGAATGGAATAGAATAGAATGTTCAAGAAACTGTGATGACATAATAATCATTTAACACAAGTACACATGAAAAAAAAGATGGATTTTACAATTGCAGAAGCATAGTAGGCTTGTAACAGAAATATTACAATTACGTTAAAATATGAGTGTGTTATAGAAATTCTTTGCGGGATGTTCTGCATAAAATGAATTAGTTCTGTAGATCAAGGATCAAAACTTAATGACAGCCTTTAGACTTCAATGTGTTGAATAAGCATGGATTTAAAGTCATCACATGTCTCCTTAGAGAACTGTATTAATACAAAATCAATTGTTTGGTGTATAAAGTTGAGATTGCTATCTTTGCTGGAATGATATATACACTGAATTATACTTTGGTGGTAGGAAAGAGGGTTCGAGAATTATACTTGCTGGCTTTTTGCCTACATTCCCTCATACCCTAAACACACATTTTCAAGATGGCTATATAGTTGTCAGGCATAGACCTCGGTGGGAAACAAGCTGTGTCTTGGTAATCAGCCTAGGCCAACATCAACTTCACTCTATTTTGCATGCATTATTAGCAAATGAACTTGCCCAGTTCAAAAATTCATGACTGACAACATGAGAAAGTATAGTAGATAATTTGTACATTTTTCCTTCCTCCAAACCACCAGAAAGAGAGAGAGAGAGAGAGAGAGAGAGAGAGAGAGAGAGAGAGAAAGGAAAAGGAAAAATAATGCAACCTTTCATAAGGCTACAATATAATGTGAAAAAAGTATTACATATTACTTTCCATTTCTCTAACAACTTTTATCTGAATATTTCTAGACATGTTTCAGACACTAATTCCTATAATATGTTATGCCAATGAAGGTATTTTATGAAAAGATGATGAGCTAGATCTGAGTCTATAAGATATTCTAGATCCACATTGCTACTCTCAGACTAGGTGAACAAGGGAGAAGCCATCCATTAACCACAGGTAGCTGTGTGGGCCCAACTTAGGAGTTCTGTCATCTTGTCTCAAACTGCATGGAGCCATTATGGATGCTGTTCCCTCCCAATAGACCATAAGCACCATGAGGGTAACATTATAAGTGCATAAGCTTGTGCACTGTATTGTTCCCAACAAGCATTGCATTTAATTAAATGGAGCACTATATCTTATAGGCATTAGTTTCAGTTTTGAATGTTACATAAGCCTACCTTTCTACCTAGAGCAAGTTGAGCCAAGAAAGGCATGCTTGCAAAACTAGCAGTAGTCTAACTGCAAAGCAGATGGGCATCATTTCAAAGGCAGCTAGCATCTGGTTAACAACATCTCATATATATATATACATACACACACATATACATATGTGTGTGTATATATATGTGTGTGTATATTTATATATATGATTGTAATTTCTAAAAATAACTTCCATGTTCTACTCTGGCTTGGGTCTCACATCACATCAACACAGTAAAGAAGTCAGTACCATCTCTCTGTCTTCCATGAAGAATATAGGTTAAGTGGCAAAGTTACCAAGTCTAGGACACTTTAAACTCCTCAAAGGTTGCCAATTCCCTTTCAACAATACACTATAACACAATATATATCTAAATAAGCAGAAAGATGCACACGCTTTTCATATACACATTCTTAACCTCTTGAAATAGTAACAGAATAAGTGTAGCCTTTTCATATCAACTCACTTCAGGCTGGTACTTACTGAGTTTATTTGCTTTTCCCATCCAAAGACCCAAGGGTATTCGGTTTATTGATAGAACTCCAAAAGTTTTTGTTGACCAATTGTACCCGTTCTTAGATGGCCTTGTTTTGGAGCTTGCCTCTTCTGGGAGCACTCACCAAGAGAACTCTGCTATCGGAGACAGGGGTGTGCTGTTTCAGAGAGCCTCGCCAGGGAGATACCATTACAGTGGATAATGGAGGGAAGCCATTTGTAATATCATTTGATCAGGAGGAGCTGACCTACTTGTTAGGCAGGAGGTTACAAAAGCAGCCGGACAAGCAAGGGAGGCACTAGCTCTTTCTACAGCCCTCTAGTTTCAATCTTAGATTATGCAAGAGATAGCTCACTGATGACACACATACAAGCACGCTCACACAGAAAACAGTCATGTTCTCTGTCATTCATACACACAAATGAGGTCAGTTGTATAGTAGGCCTGTCCTCTGCTAACGTTCTTATGAGAGGCTTCCATTGTTTTCAGCAGGAACCTGGCATTGAGTCCAAGAAATGAGCTGATTATAGTTACAGATTTCAGTGTCAGGATGTAAAAAAAAAAGGGAAGTCAATAGGTAGAGGCCTAGCATCTGGACCTCTTATTCTGCATGTATTACAAGAGACAAATAGTTCTCTTTCAAATGACTTCTTAAGGCTCTAAATATATATGGCACAATAGTTTATTATTTAATGTATATACTGCATGAGCCAATGCCAAGAAATTGTTAATGATTGTCTAATGTGTATTTATATTTACAGACTAGTGTATCATTACAGGCTTCAGCTTTTTGTTGCCAGTACCAGAGTACCTAAGATAAAGTAGGATGCATAAAATACAAAGGCAGAGATATTTTTAAGCATGAAAGAACAGAAATAATTAACACTAAAAGATACCGCAAAGGAATAGGTGGGGAAACTAAAAGGAAAGCAGAATCTAGTAATAAAACATTTCCGGGTTCTAAAATAGAAAATGTAATATCCTTGGAAACATTCAAATGGAACAAATTAGATGCAGTCTAATAGCCCCAGGGAGCAGGGTGTGGTAAGCCAATATCTTGGGTCTTCCAGCATCTAGCTGCTCCCTCTTACTATGCATAGATTATAATTAATCACTGCAGTGAAACATCAACACATTTTCTTAAATTTAAGCTCAGAATTTCAATCGCTGCATTTCCTAGTGCTTTTGGCATTAGCATTGAGATGCCTGAATGCTGCTCTTGAACCTGTGACTCATAGCTCATTATCTTAGGTCCTTGTTGTGTTCCTAGTTTCCCTGTACCCACAATGACTTTCTGTAAGGTAGGTGTCCATGCATGTCTGAGAAGGGCAGTTGAGACCTGGTCTTCTTTCTAAACCAAGAACTAAGATCAACTTGGCACAGTTTATCTTTCAGCCAAAAGTGATTTTCTATTAGATCTGGCAGTTTAAGCTGTTTGGGATAGCATAAAATACAGCAAGTTCCTCCCGGCTTTGCCTCTTAATCAAAGTTTAAATATCCATGATTTTAAAAGGCTGAACATGTGTTTCAAAATCTTATTTGAGAGAAATTAGGAAATATGAAATAGTATCTATTTTTTAAGAAAAGGATGTGGCTGGAGAGATGGCTCAGAAGTTAAGCACACTTGTTCTTGAGGAGGACTGTAGCTCAGTGCCCAGTACTTACATGGTGTTTCACAACCAGTCATGAGTCCAGTTCAAGGGGATCCAGCAGAAAAAGCACAGATACAAATAAAATAAATCTAAACTGAGGAATAAAAAAATAGTTTTTCTAAATTATTGGAGGAAGAATGGGAGGCGACAAGACCTAGTTTTCATCTGTCCCACTTGAAAAACAGTCAAATATAAACATCTACTTGGTCACAGCCCTTGCTAGAAATTCCCCATCATTGTTGCCTTCCCCACCACCAATGACAAGTGTTTTACTTTGAAAAAAAAAAAAAAAAAAGAACTGGCCAAGCTTGGCATAGTGGTGCACTATGTAAATCCAGCACTTGAAAAGCAGGAGTAACAAGAGTTCAAGACCAGACAATAAACATTACATGAGACGCTGTCTCAAAAATACAGAACTAATGCAAATAAAGAAAGCCATGGGTTTCAAAAAGGATCATAAACCACACAAGGTAATTGTTCAGAAACAAAAAGCCTAATCTGAACAATAACTTCACAGTTGGTTACACTGGCCTCTTTATAGCTTTCTTGTGACTTACATAGGTTCTTCAATGCCAAATTGTCAGATCAAAAGAATTCTTTAATCTCCTTGCTCTCTGTCACTCTATTACTGGATTACAGAAGCCACTGTCCACTTACAGAAGACATGACTTGCGATTGGTTCCTGTAAGAGCAGATCCTTACTGTGGCACACAGTCAGCTTTGCTTCACCAGTGTTCACATAAATACAGAGAGGAACTGCTATGTACTTTTCTATGGCCCTGTCAAATCCCAAACTGAAGTCATTATGCCCTAACACTCATCTCTAAGGAAAAAAAAGATAAGGGTTTTGGTGAGAAAACCTGCAGATGAAACAGAAGCAGAGTTTGGTGCAAAGAAAGCAAGTCAGGTCTAAGGATGAACCAGTAAAGAGTTTCCAAATTAGTCCCGTGGAACATCAACGATGGCTTAGAATGTATCAAGACAAATGTACTGTGGATAAGGAGAGGGAATCTGGTTTCTCATAATAAATATACACAGATATATGAAATGATGTTCACCTTAGAATATCCTAGATCCTTTGAAAGTGAGGCTAGCAACTTCTCTATGGCTTATCACTCAAAATATTATCAAACAACCATTAGCTGGGCTGATAGCCTTGAGTAGATTACCTAGGAATGCCCCATACCTTTGTATTCATAGCTTAATAAAGATCTTAAGTTATAAGGCTGCCAAGGAGGGAGGACGAGAGTGGGTGGGTGGGTGGGTGGGTGGGTGGGAGAATACTCCCATAGTGGCAGGGGGAGGGAGGAGGAAATAGGGAGGTTCCAAAGGGGAGATCTGGAAAGGGGGAAACATTTGAAATGTAAATAAAGTAGGAAAAATAAAAAAAAGTTATAAGGCTGTATACGGGGAAAGAAAATAATCTTAAACCATTGTCTTTAAGAGGAAAATACTTCAGTTAGTGCTTTATCTGTGTTAATCTGAGGTTGATTTCATTTCAAGAAAACTTGGGACAAAACCAGATTGTCTACCCTTTTAGGAAATGAATATTATGACTTTACTAACCCTAAGCTCCCCATCTGTGTACACCTTCATTAATTTAACAAACCTTTATCAGTTCTACATATATTCCACAGGTAGCAAGCTAGGGGATACACATAAATAAGTACATAGCTCTGAGTAAGTTTGGAAGGCTCAATCAGTGGCTACATGTTATCCTTAAACACATACCAAATGTATAGACAACAGTGTAACTAACAAGCAAATAAAGGCATATAAATATTAGATGTTATTCTTAAAACCACAGCCCACATTTACAAGTCCATCCATCCCACCAACCTTCCCATGTCTATGGTATGGCATTAGATATAGGGAGACTACAGAGACGGATCACGATCAGTTCTTTTCTTCATGGAAGGGAGACAGTAGGTATACAATATGATGCAATCCAGTAGGCAAAAGATGCTTCAGAAGGAGGAAAAACAGAAATATTAATGTTCCCAAAGGACTCAAGAAAATGAATAGGGTATGACTAATGTGTAAGAGCTGAGCAGATTTTGAAAAATAGAAATTAACATGTTGTCAAAAGATATTATTCAGGGGCTGGAGAGATGGATTAGCAGTTAAGAGCAGACTGCTCTCCCAGAAGTCCTGGATTCAATTCCCAGCAACCACATGGTGGCTCACAACCATCTGTAATGGAATCCGATGTCCTCTTCTGGTGTGTCTGAAGATAGCTGTAGTGCACTCAAACAAAGATATAAATCTTAAAGAAAGATATTATTCAATAATATAGTCTAACAAATGAGTACATACATTATGCATTTTTTACTCTGCTTTGGGTACTTTTTTTCTACTGAGGTGAATGATACTGGTGTTGCATGAGGAAGAAGAGATGTCAAAACTACGTATAAAGCAGTATTTGAAAGTCCAAGAGTTAGGACTCTGTTTCCATATCAGCTACAAAAGAGAAAACAATAGGGCCCTACATGAAACATTTTAGTACTAGATACATATATATGAACAGAGCAGACATCTGGGAAAATGTTAGTAACATACTACTTGGAAAAATAAACTGTTCATTTGTGTTACCTTTAAAAACTAAACGGAGTCATTTTATGTGGCTTTCATTGGAAGATAGCTGTTCAGTTAGTAGATCTTTTTATAAGCCTGAAGGAATTATCTCTAAGGAGAGAAACAGATTGATTGCAGCTCTAGTTTTGAATTATTCTACAATGCTTAGGAAATCATTAAATATTCACAAATCTATTAATTCATTGAGCATTTCCACCATGTCTGTTCTATGCCAAGCTACACAGAGGATACTTGGGAAGGACAGAAGAAAATTATTAGCTAATACTGCCTAGATGAACAAGAAACAGCACTGTCCCCTTCAAGATTCTTGAATGGACAGTCATGACAGTTGAGTTCAAGGATGAAAGCAATTATTATTGAAGGAGGGGACTGGAGAAAGAAGCTTCACAGAGGAAATATATTTGACTTAAATTAAGGAGAATAACCAGATCAAAGCAAAGGCAAGTTTCAGGCACAAAGAACTATTATGTGTTAATGTCCAGAGGTGATCAGAGAAAGAAGGGGAAACATAAAGTATGTAGAGACAAATTAAGAAAGGTCTTATGTGCCTTTCTAGTTGCTTTGGCTTCTCTCTGCCTACACAATGACATTTCAAGTAGTAAAATGGCACAATTAGGTTGTATTTTAGAACTAATACATTGGTGCCAATGTGGTGATTCCCAATTGAAGATGAGACTGTTTAAAAAAAAATTAAGGTAGTAAAAGCAGAACAATGGAGTATGAAATTATGATCAGGACTCAAGGGATAGGAAGCCCAGGTAGTACAGAAAAAGGAAAGCAGGAGATAAGAGATTTCAGGCGAGATGGTACCTATTTTTGGAAACTGAACTGAATTTGGTATGAGGCTAACACATGCAATTATACTAGTGTTCCTCTGCATAGCAGCTACTGGGCTATCCGAAATAAGTGTACTCTAAAGAATAAGAAATTATTCTCATGTTTTTGGCCAGAAGGATATCTCTTTTAATGAGTTTTTTTAAAATGCATCTAAAACTGTATACAGACTTTTCTGAGAAAGACAATAATTCTAGAAAGACAAAACACTTACAAACATCTCAAATGCACAATGATAGAAAGCCAAAACAGTGACACACTGGAAATCTCAGTAAGAGTGGATCTAGAAATGTCTGTGGGGAAGCAAGACAAATGTTTACACATCTTGCTCTTGAATTTATAAGTAAGCAAAAGTGGAAGCAAAGGTTGTAAAGACTGCAGCTCATTTATAGTAGAAAAATATGTCTTTGGTTGCATGTTTTCTCAGTCAAGACAACATTTGAACAATAACCACAATAGAAGCATAGTTATGACATATTGGTTTGGCTTGTGAAATTATTCCAAGAACAACTGGGCATATGAGCTCAAGTCTTTAACTTGGAGTGCATCAGAATGAAGAAACTACTCCGAGAGAACATAGAGTAATAGAAAAGAAAAGACCTCTGGGGAACACCAATGCTGCAGATCTGGAACAGGGAGAGGAGCCAAGGATCATAGAGAAAAGTCAGAGAGGTGAATTGTATGAGGTCAAAGAAATTAAGATGAGAATGCTTCAAGCTGAATGTATTGATCGTGATGCAAAGTTTCAGATAGATCAGAAACGTTCCTTTCTATCCCCTAACCTTTCTGCAAAGTCAACCTAGCTTTCTTTCTTTTTTTTCTTTTATTTATTTTTTTCATACTTCCTTTACATTTCAAATGTTTCCCCTTTTCCAGATCTCCCCTTTGGAATCTCCCCATTCCCTCTCCCTCCCCGTGCCTCTATGTGAGTATTCCCCCACCCACCCACCCACCCACTCTCATCTTCCCTCCTTGGCATTCTCCTATACTGGGGGATCTAACACCCTCACGCCCAAGGGCCTCTGCTCCCCCTGATGGCTAACAAGACCGCCCTCTGCCACATATGAATACTACTCAGCTATTAAAAACAATGACTTCATGAAATTCGC
>JADRCH010007585.1:247882-296975 GCA_019843965.1 Rhynchomys soricoides
GAGAGAGAGAGAGAGAGAGAGAGAGAGAGAGAGGAGTGGGGCATTTCAGAAAATCATTTAAGAAGACCAGTGAATCAGAAAGGTAAGAAATGTAAAACCCATTGCTCTGTATGAGTTTGGAAAGAGTGCTGAGCTGGGAAGTAGTAGGAGATGAGAGTACCGATTTCTAGCTGATGCTTGCCATCCTTCTACTCTGGGTCCACTTCAACTGTAAAAGATCTGCTACCCTGGTCATTTTGGACACATATTAGGAGGGCTAAGTCAAATAAGATGCATGTGAAAAACGCACACAACTTTCAGAACTAAGGGTGAATTTGCACTTACCAGAGATGGCACAGTCCAGTGTATAAGTTGCCAATAGAGGTAAAGCTCACTGAGAATGGCTCAGCTGTCTAGCAACCTACCACTACTATACAGTTCCTTAACCCCCCAATTCTGAGTCTCCACCCTCATTTCAACTCCTTCAGCCACCAACCTCTTTCTTTGGGTAGGTATCTGGAGAAAGAGTCTCTCAGGGAAGAACGCCTTGAGTTTCCTATTGCCTCACAGCTGTGAAGGTTCCAAACTTCTGCTACTTCTGGCCTAGCTTCAAAGAAATGTTTTCTAGAGCTTGTGCCAAATTGTGCCAAATACACACTATTTGTGGTTATTTGGGGGATGATTTACCTTGTCAGACTCACAGAGGTTTCTGTATCTCATTGTGATGGAAATCAGTTCTCTCTCTTTCCCCCTCCCTTTGCTCTTCCCCCATGGTGGAGCTGGAATCTAGAACCATGGTGTCTTGCATACTAGGCAGTCACTCTTACCATGCAGCTAAACCTTCTGCCAGAGACACAGTCTTTTTAATCCCTCTAGTTTCTACTTTTCCCACAATCTCTTTATCTTCCCCCAAGAAAAATTGCTCTTCTCCTTTGTAGAACTCTGAGCTCAACAACCTCTACCTACTTCCCCTCAACATTTACACACACACACACACACACACACACACACACACACACAACCATATTTACCCTGCAAGGAGAGCAGTAAATACATGCTAATTCAGATAGAACATGTTCCAGGGTAACACCCAGTTAGTAGAGGACAACAAAATACAGAGTTCTAACCCAAAAAATTGATTGATGGATATCAAACAAATAAACAAAAACCTGCAAAAATTGAAGTATTGGGGAGCGAAGAAAAGCCCCATGATCTCCAATTTCATTTTTTATAATAAAAGAATTACTCCAGATCCCAGGTCTATCTCTTCCTCTGGTACACATCCTAGATCACAACTACCCCTAGTATCTGTATCTTCCCTGTGTAGTTCCCACAGGCTTCCCTAGTAGCTTTCCAAATCCCTCCCACTGCATCACTGAGCAATGAGTCACATCCTCCTTCTCTGCAGGAGCTCACTTTCTTTGCAAGAAGGTGAAGTGAGGTAGGGAGGTAAGAACTGTCAGAACTATACAAGTGACAGCACATGAGGAGGGTCCGATGTGGCCTGTTCCTGATGTTGAAGCCAATTACTGGGGAAGCAGCAACTGATTGTGGGGGGAGAGAGAGAAACACTAGGGACACTGGGAAGAGGGTAGGTGCAACAGCCTGTACTAACCAAAAATCTCCATTTTTCTAAGTTTTCCTTGAGTATATCTCTTTTCCCACATATCCCTATTTGGAGCATCAAATGGTAACTTTATGGTAGTTTGCTTTGAATCCACCAGTTGTGTAGCTTGAACCAGTGCAGAAGCAACTGGCAGATAACCAGGTGTCTACACTCTTTGCTTACTGAGAGTATATTTTAAGTATAGCGTATTTTGTATATTAGCAAAAGTGGAGTCGTGTATATTTGTGCTATTCCTTATACTGTTAAAGGTGTCTGTGTGTATGATGTGTCATACCTCTACTATGTTGTGTTTATCCTGAACCTGCATTGTATTATCTGTACAATGCTGCATTTATATCATCTGGGTGTGCTTATCTTGTCAGTATGCACTACATTTCTGTAATGTGAATATGCGTTTGGATCTCTACCATGCATGGTACATGCATGTGTACATGCCATGTGTTTAATTCATAGTGTGCAGCACATATAGTCTTTGCCATGTTGTGTGTCTGTACAGAGTGGTGAGTGTTGCATAACTGCATTATACTGTTAGATTCTGCTGCTGCCTTGCTTTCTACCTGTAGCTCAGAAAGCTTGTTGGAAGCTGGGAGGTATGGGTGCGCACATCTTATACACATCTAACTTCTCTTCCCTTGCCACATTTGAGCTTTTTGCCAGATTTCCTGTCTAAGGACTAAAACTATCACCTTGGGATGCAGATCAATGGAAGTCAGGACAGTTATGCTCTCTTCCCCAGAACCATTGGCAAGTGTCTTATGTAGCACTAAAGATTTCTGGGGAAAGCTCCTGATTCCTTTTTCAGGCCCAAAGGAGGAGAAGGAGGGACAGGAAGAGGAGGAGGAGGAGGAGGAGGAGGAGGAGGAGGAGGAGGAGGAGGAGAAAAACAAAAGGGAGAAGACAGTGGTACCCCTCTCTTTAAACCCACTCACACTGGAGAAGAATGTTTTAAAGGAGGCTGCACATCTCCACTTACTCCTTCAGTCTTGATAGAAGGAATGTGTCTTTGCTTGCCAGGAGTAAGAGCTGTGTAAGTGTACTGGCACCCTGGATGGAGATCATGGGCTGGCAATCAAGAGCTGAGAAAAAAAAAATGTCTCTAGTGCAGTCACAAGGGGGCGATATTGTGCTAACTGTCAGAGAGCAGTATTCCAAAGAATTCACAAGGCTCAGATAGAGATGAGGGGAAAGGACTCCCCCAGGAAGCCCCCCTTTTTCTTTATCTTTTTCTTCATTCCAAATCCCTTCTGTTTTGAGACTGCATTAGAGAATTAAAACAGCAGTGTGGATCAGTGCCTCTCTCTATGATCTGTCTATAAAGAGTAACATACAGAGCAACTGGGGCTTAGTTATAGGTTGCCCCGCCAATACAGAATTGGGCTTCTCCTTTCCCACATGTTCTTCATTCACATGAAATAAGAGTAAAGTCATGCAGCTAAAAGATGAAATGAGTGGATGCCTGTTTTGCATTGGCTTTCCCTAAACTGAAGATCATACAAAATGCAAAGTGATATTAAGGGCTATTTTCTTTTGTTGCAGGAGGTCTGTACTTCAGCAGCTATCTTAACTACTAAGTACAAAAGGATCCTCTTCCTAAAATGTTCCCGCCAGAGTGGAGAACACCCGATCTAACTTTCATCATTTGAAGGTCAAGGAAACAGGACTGAGTACCCCATGCATTCAGCCAAGAACACCTGATCTTTGGTTTCCAAGTTTCAGGCTCTCCTAGCTTCCGCCCTGCCTAACCCCCCCCCCCAAAAAAAAATCCTTTCTCTGTATCCAACCCCCTTCTACTCAGAAAGAAAACCTTGTCCTCCTCTCTGCTCTGTGAGCCTCTGGACCATTCGTCTCATGATCCAACCTCTCTGTGAAAATACATTTGAAATGACTCTTCTCTCCACCAGTAAATGGTTTGTTTCTTCTCAGTCTTCAAGGTCCACTTCCCCTACTTTGCTTCCCACCCCCAGTTCCAGCTGTAGCTGTACCATTTTACCCCCTGGTTGCATCCCCTGGGTGCAGCACAGATTGTCCCAACGTGCAGATAATTGACCGAATGTGCAAATCAGACACGGATCTATTGCATTGATTAACATTTCCAATTAAACTCCCGGTTAGGCTGTATTAGTGACTCAAGTAATCACAAGTAAAAGCATGTGCCTTCCTAGGCTGCAGAGCGCGGCAGGAAGTGCCACATTTCTGGAAAGAAATGGAAACACATTGACCTGAAGGTTCATTTAGTTCTCTGGCACTGCTAAATCAGATTGTAGATGTATGGCTGTTAGTTGATCTGAGGCTCAGCTTCACACCTGAAATGGAGGACTTGGGTCCTCAACGTCGCTACGGTTACTCATTCCGCCCCCTGCTGGCAAAGCTATTTAGTGCGGATTTGGCCTGGAACTCTACCCTGGCCCTGCCAAAGGAACCACCTAGCTCCTCCTGACAGGTGTAGGTATGGATGTGGGTGCAGGGTGGACAGAGGTTGGCTAAAGCTTAAGCTGAGTCCCAGATAAAAACCATGCTTATCTTCCAGGCTAAAGGTTTTCTGCTGTCTTTGGTGGATATAAGGTCCCAGAAGCACTAAGAAATCTCTCTCTCTCACAGTCAGACTCCTGTCTCAGATAATAATTCCCTTGCTCTCCTTTCCATCCTTCATCCCCTGCCCTCTCTCACCCAAAATGAAAGCATTGGTTCATTGTGTTTGTTTGTTTGTTTGTTTGAGATGGCGCCTTATCAAGTTTCTTCTCATTCCTTTGACTAACGTTACTGGTTCCTGAAAATGGGTTCCGAAGTTGTGAATTGAATTTATTTCCTAAACAGCTAAAAAGGCCCCTATAATCCTTGATTGAGTCATTGCTGACTTGACTACCAAAACTTTCCCATTACCATTTCACCAGAGAAAATAGGACTCTTGAGCTCCTGGCATGATGCTGGCTTGTTATCTCCACTACAGCTCTGCTTCTTCCAACTCCGTTAGCTCTGACTTATTCCCTCCAGATTCTAGATCTGATTTCTCTTGTATTAGTCATCCTCTTTGACCTTGTGTTTAGTCTTGACTTTATAATAGCACAATCTCTAATAGCAACCCCTGCCATCTTTCACTTTCCTCGTCTATCAAATAAATCTTCTACCCAGTCTCTTCCAAACCCTCAGCAAACCTGTATACCACATCCATCTTTGAATAGGGAAAAAAACCACAACCTGTAGGAATGATCAGCACTCATATGTTTGTGGGGTCTTGTGGCCCGTTGCTTGCACTCTCATCACAATGTGTACTTGTCTGTTGGGAGATTTAAAGAACCTGCCTCTTGACATCCTGATATTCCGGATTACCAACAGCCAGCTTTACCCCAGCATACCTTCCAGATTCTTTTCATGTTGTGCCTTGCATGGACACAGAGGAGTATGACATTTGTATCCAGGGAAAAAAGAGGGCTATTTGGCTCCCTTCCCAGATCCCAGCTTATTAATCATCCATTTACATCCATTACCACAGTGAGCCCCTTTACTCAAAGGTGCTCGTGATTGGAAGCTCAAGTGCCAAATCACACATCCTGACCAATTATGATTTTACACATGGCCCAGTGAAAACCACACTGACCTTTTATACCTGGCTCATCCTAGAACAGGGCACACAGTGCTGTCACCAACAGGAATGGACCTCCTTCTGTTCCAACACCTCAGACAGCCATACAGTTGGCCTGGATTTGAGTCTGCAAAACCATTGGGGAAGGGAGCAAAACTAACATGGCAAAGGGCTTCTCTGGTGGAAGCCACTCTCTTTTTTTTTTTTTTCAAACAGCACTGCAACCACCCCCTTCATGCTTCCCAAAGTCAAGGCACTCACCCTTCCCTCTGCTTCTACGGCCCACACAGCCCAGAAACCCCAAGGCTAGAATCTGGAATTGGATTCTGGAAGGTGGGAACAAACAAACAAACAAGCAAACAAACAAGCAAAAACCAAACCCAATGGAGCCTCTGGTTCTCTCCGTAGAAAAACCTTCTCCACCTCCAACACCCTCACTCAGCCACCACCTAGGGAAGGAAAGCCTGCCAGAGCCTGAATCTAAAATGTTCTGTTCACTCAGAAGTATGCCAGTCATCATGCCAGGTCACAAACTGAGGGCAGTGTCTTCTGGGAGCTACAGAAGAGTGGGAAGGGAGGAAGCAGCAAACCCAATGACCCCCACTCCCCAGACAAAGACAGGGGCCAACGGGGGGGGGGAATGCCAGGCTTTTCTCAGGACCATATTAAATCCATTCAGTCTCACAGAAGAAGAAAAAGAAGAGGAAAAAAAGGTCTTCCTGTCATTACCATCCCCCCCCCCAAGTGAAAAGGGGAGGGGATTAATTTTTTTTTTTAAAGAAAGGAAAGCTCCCTGCTAAGAAATTTGGCACTTTTCTGTTTCAGTCGGGTTGTTCTGATGCAGACTTGGCCAGACTGCGGCCACACCCCCTCCCCTTCTCTGGAGGGCTGCTGTCAACAGTGTGGCTGGGGCGGGGTGGGGGGTGCATAGGAAGATGGTAGTAGACTTACAATCTGACATAGCTTTAAGGGCGGATTTTGCCCCAGGCGGCCCAAACCCCAGTAAGCTAACCCTGGGCTTGGCCAAGGGAAGAAGCCCAGGTCCTTCAGGACCAGCCCGGACACACCCACTCATCTGCCTGAGCAAACCCCATCAAGCACTGTGAGCTGGGTCCCAGTGCTTGGGCAAAGGAGCCACGTAGGAGAGTCAAAGCTGGGGCATAGCAAGAGCAGGAGGGGAACACAAGAAAGAACATCTACCCGGTAGCCTCCCCTCCCCCGAGCTAGTCAGGTACAGTACAGAAGTCGCGGGATTTACCTGCCAAGGGTCCAGCCACCCTGCCAAGACCTTTCCAGTACCTCGGAGCACGCTGGCAGTTGGGCTGGGGAGCTGCAGCCCAGCGGCCGCAGCCGCAGCCCCGGGCCCAGCCCGTTCCCCCCCCCCCTCCACGGCCTTTCTTTCACCCAATGCACTTATTCCCAAAAGGGAAAAGCTGCAGCCCCCAGTGTAAGACCCCAGACAGTTTGCGGCCACAGCTGCCTGCCTGCTGTATAGCCCCTCTGCTCAGCAACCGCTCCCTAGCTCTTCTATGATATGACGTCACCTGGGCTCTGCACCGTACCTAGGCCAATCAGATGGTGAGCATAAAAGTAAAATCGCCCTGAGTGGGCTACTGGGGACCAATCTTTTGTTTCCAGGCAGGAAGCGCCCTAGGAGGGGGGAGAAAGTGAAGGGGGTGGAGAGAGGAGAGGGAAGGGAGATGGAAACTTCTACACTGTCTAAAGAGGAAGGTGGAGCCATTGAGAAAGACACCAGACAGGAGTGGAGAGGGAACATTTCATGCATCTTTCTGGCTTGCCACCCTTACAAACACTAGGCTTTGAGATGCATTTTCAGACTAGGGAATCCATCTACTGGAGCAGGCTTTCTTAAGGAAATTTGGATTTGGGACACCACCTGTCAGCCTAGCAGGTTACATAGACAAGTAAAGGGGAGGGGAGGGGGGATGTGGCGGTGGAATTAAGAAAGGTAGCAGTTTAAGCAGGAAAAATAGTCTTCTGCACATGAAACATACATTTCAAAACAGGTGGCATTATGCAAAAGGAATAATGATTCTTCCAATTGAGAGCATTGGTTTCACACAAATCCCCCTGCTGTCTTCTCCCGAAAACCTTTACAGATTTCTCTTGTCTTTACGAGAAGCTTCAATTTTTTTACAGGTGTCCTAAGCCATTTAAAATCTACCTCTGAAAATCATCACTTCTTGCATCCAAATCCATACTCCCGAGAATTTTGGCAGCTCGTACAAATTATGTCAGATCCCTGCAATGAGACAATAGGTTGTGTGTGTGTTCGAACTATAATGATGTAAAATTTACCTCCCAACACAGAAGGGAGGGTGCACAACATCGCAACGGTTAGGTTAAAGTCCTGGGATTATAGGCTATTTTGTTCTCTACTTTTAAACTTTTTGAAAATAAAGATAAATGTATCCTTGCAAAAGTGAATGGTCAAAGTGAATAATGACTCTTTCTGATGTCTCTTTGATTTAATTTTCTCAACACTGCCTAAGAACCAACGTTCATTTCTTCACAATTACCACCCAATGCATTTTAACATCAAACTGAATTTTACCTTTTTTCAGACCCTCTGAGGAACAGCCACACACGAATGATCTCTGGATTCATAAGAGATAATCAGTCAGCTAGCTGGGAAAGTGGGGGCCTCTGGATTCACAAGAGATAATCAGTCAGCTAGCTGGGAAAGTGGGGGTGGGGGTGAGAATTAATTCATTTTGAATAACATCGGGTACTGAAAGAGAACAACAGTGATCAACCTCTGACAAAATAGGAAAAGGACGACAGAGACTCAATAAGCAACATGATCCAAACAGTTCTTATGGATGACTTTGCAACATTTTCCTTCAATAAAAATATACATATTTATTCATTCATAAGTATTGGATGAAGACTGTAGAAAGTAGTAGAACTGGGATTTATATTGAAATCTAAGTACAAAGTTCATGGATTTTCTAATATGAAGTGTATGTTTAATGAAAATTAAGCATGGTATTAATGGCTATGAAAATACACACTGGCTTTATAAGCAAATAGTATACAAGGTAAGTGTTGTTTTAAAATAAGGTATGTAAAAATAGACTTTAAAACACATCCCAGAGGTTACCTTCTAATGCAACACAGACTCTCTCTCCCATTCTTGATTAATTGGTTGAAATCAGAATGATTCTTCTTACGATGACTTTACAGATATCTTTTTAATTAACTTTGGGGTTAAAACAGTAACTACATCCCATTGATTTTTTTTTTTTTACACATAATGGTGGAAGTAATCTAAAAACTACTGATCTAAATGTCATTTACTTAATGGTAACATATCTTATTTGTAAATTGCATTTATCTTGGGTTCTTTCAAACTAAAATAGTTTTTAAAAAAGGAAGCATAACAGGATTTTCCTGGTAATGATTCAACTATGGTTTCTGGAGTATTGATTTAAATTGTAATTAAAAGGTATTTGATTTCACTCTAATCTTCACATATACCTCAGCTATAACTCAGTGCTATTTATGCAGTCACTTCACATGGTTATTTAAACATTTCATGTGTGTATTTTTTCTCTCCCCAGTGATTACAGAAACTAAGTGTGGGGAGGGGCAAAATCCTATTAGGTGCTTGACAAATAGAAGCATAGTAATGTCATTCAAACAAGATTGTAAGCCCAGAAGGAAAGACTTGGATCCTCATGTAAAAAGGTGATAACCTGTGTTATTCTTAATATCAAAAGATAGACTTTTAGCAGTGCAGTTTGTTCTCCAAAACTATAGAGCAAGAGGAAAGGGCTCTGAACTATACAAGCTTAATGTTTCATCTTTGTGTAAATTTTCCTCCTAACTCCCACTATCTTTTCCCTTGCATAGAAGCTCCCCTGGTTTAAGGATACAACTTTAATAACCACTTGGGATGTGTATCATATTTCTCAGATTACAAACTTTCTTTGTATCTTGCCACTAAATTCTCACAATATCCTTAACAGTTTACCTCAGCAAGCATTATGGTTTGAATTTCATAGAATGGACAGTGGAATTCCAGAGCTTTGAAGTCACCAACGCATTGCATCATAGAAATACATGGTCATAGAAACCAAGCTTTCTTCTCTCTCTTCTAGGTCCTTTCTATCATACTATAAGGAAATTTAACAGTATGTTTGGGGGATGGGAACATTGAATGTTTCTTTTATATATAAATGGAGATGGTCACTTAATTTTGATGGTAAAACTAATCTTTTTTGGGGGGGGCACATTGTGGTACAAAACATGATGTGCCATCAGCAAAGATTAATGTCACTCAAAATTTCCATTTTAAATTTGTGTTTCTGTGTTGGTTCCTAGCAACCAAACCATGTCTATGACTTACAAGTCTATGATTTACAAGAGAAGAGAGATATCAAAAGTGAGTGTCTTAGTCAGGGTTTCTATTCCTGCACAAACATCATGACCAAGATGCAAGTGGGGGAGGAAAGGGTTTATTAAGCTTACACTTCCATGTTGCTGTTCATCACCAAAGGAAGTCAGGACTGGAACTCAAGCAGGTCAGGAAGCAGGAGATGATGTAGAGGCCATGGAGGGATGTTCCTTACTGGCTTGCTTGCTTCTCCTGGCTTGCCCAGCCTGCTTTCTTATAGAACCCAAGACTACCAGCCCACAGATGGTACCACTCACAAGGCACCCTCTCTTCTTGATCACTAACTGAGAAAATGCCTTACTGCTGGATCTCATGGAGGCATTTTCTCAACTGAAACTCCTTTCAGCTTGTGTCAAGTTGACACACAAAACTAGCCAGTACAATTGACCCCTTGTCAACTTGACACACAAACACATCACCAATAAGCCTCCACCCTTACTTCCTTATTCATCCCCAAGATCTAAATAACTTTACAAGTTCCACAGTCTTTGCAAATTATTACAGATTAACATTTCAGTCCCTTTTAAACATCCAATCTCTTAAAATTCAAAGTCTTTTAAAAATTCAGTCTCTTAACTCCACTAAAATAACCTTCTTTCTTCAAGAGGGAAAAATATCAGGCCGCAGTCACAATCAAAAGCAAAACCAAACCCCAACCGTCCAAGGTCTGGGATCCACTCATGATCTTCTGGATTCCTCCAAGGGCTTGAGTCACTTCTCCAGCTCTGCCCTTTGTAGCACACACCTTGTCTTCTAGGTTCCAGATGCCTGTACTCCACTGCTGCTGCTGTTCTTGGTGGTCACCTCATGGTACTGGCATCTCCAAAACACTGCTGTCTTCCGCTGCAACTAGGCTTTACCCACAGCCTCTCATAGGCTCTCCTCATTGTGCCAAGTCTCACCTCCTTTGCATGACCCCTTCAGTCCTGGGCCATCAATTGCAACTGAGGCTGCACCTTCTCCAATGGCCTTCCACGGCCTCTCACAGTGCCCAGGTCTCAGCTGCTCTTCATGATTCCTTCATGCCTTCAAAACCAGTAACACCCGGGTGACTCTTACACATTACCAAGTCCAGTCACTGCACAAGGTACATTGGCTATCTCTGGAACAAAGCCTCTGTGCTCTTAGAATACACTTCTCAGAAGATTTCACCCTAATGATGCTGGTCTCTTCTTAATTTTCGCTAATATCTTAGCTCCAGCTAATGAGCATCAGTAGTCCCAGTAATGCAATGGTTTTGCTTTAGTAGTTCTGGTATCTTGTTAATCACAGATGATTTCTTCAGCTCCAGCTAACCAAAACCACAGAATCTTAAATCAAACTAGCAATGGCCCTGATAAGAGTCTTTAATCTTCCCTCTGAAATTTCACAAGCCAGGCCTCCATCTTCTGCACTGTTCTCAACATTATCTTCCAAGCTCCTACAGAACACCCCACAGAGCTCTTAACATCCCAATGGCTCTTTAGCTCAAAGTTCCAAAGTCCTTCCTCAGTCCTCCCCAAAACATGGTCAGGTTGTCACAGGAATACCCTACTTCTGGTACCAATTTGTCTTAGTCAGGGTTTCTATTCCTGCACAAACATCATGACCAAGAAGCAAGTTGGGGAGGAAAGGGTTTATTGAGCTTACTCCATGTTGCTGTTCATCACCAAAGGAAGTCAGGACTGGAACTCAAGCAGGTCAGAAAGCAGGTGCTGATGCAGAGACAATGGAGGGATGTAACTTACTGGCTTGCTTCCTTCCCCTGGCTTGCTCAGCCTGCTTTCTTATAGAACCCAAGACTACCAGCCCACAGAAGGTACCACTCACAAGGCACCCTCTCTTCTTGATCACTAACAGAAAATGCCTTACTGCTGGTTCTCATGGAGGCATTTTCTCAACTAAAACTCCTTTCTCTGTGATAACTCTGGCTTGTGTCAAGTTGACACAGTCAGGCTTTTATAAGTAAATTAAAGTTAGTGTCTTCATTCCAGTCAAATCCTAAATAAAAGAAACATTGAACACTCTCATATACCATACCATGGATGGAACTGACAAGTGAGTAAGACTTATCAAATTAAAAAATGTATCTGTCACTTTATCTAGCAATTCTAAGTCAAGGAAAATGTTTATAGATATCTTCATGATAGCATACTAATATATATGCTCAAGAATATTTGTTGTTTTCTCTAATGTAAGAGTGTAAATATCATATAAAAGATAGCTTAAATATCCCTTAGATAAAAACAATCATGTGGATTCCCATATGCTAAAATAAGAGCACACCTTGACACATTTTTAGGTGAGTAAGCAATTTCAAGACAATATGTACACTATAATGTTATACTTGTTAAAAATCTTTGTGTGTGTATGTGTGTTTACACTGAAATTGAATACAGCAAACACAGCAAACTGCTGAAAGAGTGATAGTAAGAATAAATGGTGTAAATTATGACCTACAAGTATGTGTGTTTCCTTTATATAGACAATGTCAAACTTACAATGGTGCATCAGTTTTTTGTTTTTTTTTGTTTTGCTTTACTTTATCATGGTGCAAACATGATGTGCATTCAATAGAAGCTTTACTTTGCATTTATGTATTAAGATACTCTCATTAATGGTAGGTGGCAGCAACTGGCCAGAGCCCCCAGTTAGCCACACAATCCCAAGGAGAAGAAATCCATTCTTTTCAGTGGACTGAGTTAAATTAAAATGGTTAGGTGTAGTCAATACATTTGCAAGTTACAATTGTTTTATTGCTGTGACTGTATAAAAAAGAAAATAAGCATCTGTACAGTTTGAATGCACTTTATTTCCATTTTCATTTAAGGCAGGCTCTAAAAAGCTAAGGGTAGCTTCAAACTCACCATGTAGCTGAAGATAACTTTGAGCTCCTTATCCTCTGCTACTTTCCCAGTACTGGGATGACAAGCCCGTGTTAGCATGACTGGCTTTGTTTGAATGAATTTAAGTAATAACTATATACAATATTTTGCTTGCAAAAATCAGAATTAGAATAATAAATATAATTCAGGAGAGTGCTTAAAACAAAACCAATCAGCACCTGAACTATCTTGAAAGCTATCTGAATGTCAGGGCAGTGGTTCCAGTAGGGCAATCAAAGATATGGTGAACTTAGACATTCCTAAACATAGATTGGATACAGGAAAATAATAATATGTAATCTACAGGGCAGAAATGGCCAGCATGTCTTGGCTTTCTTTACCCTTTTACCTTAAATCCCATAGCCAGAAACTATTCTAGTAGCTAATGCTGAGAGTTTGTAGCTCTCAGTCTTCACATTATTTTCTGGAACAGGTGCACTTGAAAACATTATTGTTTTTTTTAGCTGTATGGGTATTTTGCCCACATGTACGTCTGTGTACCACGTGCATGCCTAGTGCCTATGGTGGTGAGAAGAAGGCTTTGTATCCTCTAGAACTAGAGTTGCAGACAATTGTAAGTTGCCACTTGGGTGCTGGGAATCAAACCCAGATCCTCTGAAAGGTCCTTGGTGCTCTTAATCTTCAGCCCCCAGGTGCACATCTATAAACTACCCTCCTATCCCAATTTGCTCAGCAACTGGTGTCAAGGCATGAAATAGGAGTAAAGTGCCTAGTTCATCTCCACTGAGTTTCTAGGCACCACTATGTATTGCACTCACTGTAACTGATCCTCTTTCTGCTTGCCCCCCTGTCCACTATATTAGCCTCTGAAGCTCTCCTGAAGCAAGCAGTTTTGTGGGTGGCATATGAAATAAATACAGGGAGTTCAGATATGCCACAAAAGTGTCTCCAAAAAACTAGAAACTGTGGAGCAGAGAGAATCACATGACTAAGAACTCACCATTTTCTTGAAACCAGAGTTGTAACACAGGACCCTGAAACTGGACAAACCCTTGAACAAGAGTCCAATTTCCCAAGGTATTAGTTTTCTTCTCTGTAAAACTCACGTTGCCTATCCCTGAATTGTTGTGTGGATGTAAATGGCTAATAACACAAAAGCAAACCTAATGTATTGAAAAGACACACACCTCCTTAATCAATTTAATGAGGCCACGTGTACACGTGATTCCTAAATGTGCATCTGGGAACAGAGGGTCTGTCCTAACCTTTGTTCAAAATTAGGCCAGACTAGAGGGCCTGCCTTGCAGAACCTGAGAGGATTCAGAAGTCCACTGCCTCTGCCCTCCTTCATTTCATGAGGGAGTCGGTGAACAAAGAGTAGAAGACGATTAAATCCAGGTGCCTTGGAGTGAATTAATAAGAGAAGTAGGAAGTTTCTCTCTTCTAACTTGGTGTTAATTACCTCTGCCTCCACTATAGTCATACATATCAAACCACATTATTTAATTGAGCCAACGCTCTTTGACATTTCTCCCAAGAGAATTACACATCCTTTTTCCTTGAACTTCCAATCACTGCACTTGGAGAATCCAAGTCAAACTGCACAGTGAAGTGAATTCAGAAAACTTGGGTTTTGTTGTTGTTTGTGAGGAATTTTTGGTGTATGTGTGTGTGCTTGCTTGCATGCTCCCCTGGGAGAGAGCGGGGAGAGAAGGAGGGAGAGGAGAGAAGAAGAAAGTGGGGGGGAGGGGAGAGACAGAGAAGAGGGAGAAGGAGAGGGGAAGGGAGAGAGATCATCTAAGGGACAAAGAATCAATGAAAAAAATAGAAAGCCAAAAAGAATTTTTTGGACCAGCTGGACTATGATGTCATATTTTCTCAGCTCACCTGTGATTGGCTGCTCAGTTCAGCATCTGCTGAGAGCTAAAGGCTGATTATTTGCCAGAGATACAGACCTTTCAGGGAAGCTTTGAATCATTGCTGGTTGTCGTGACAACCTGGGCAGTGTATGCTCCTGATAAACACATAATAAGGTTATCAGGAACAGAAGGGCCCCTATCCCCACACCCAATTATCTGAAATGATGAGCAGTGGAACATTTCTCTCTAGGGGTGAAGAAGAAAACTCATCAAAGGCACATTGTTGACCACCCTTTCAGACAACATATGCTACCCAAATCCTGAAGGTAGTACACTTTTTTAGCATTTCCTTACCTACCACTACCAGGTCCCTCCTGAATCCACATGCTTGATGTAAATCAGAGTCCTGAGAAATGAGTGAAGAGGTGAACACCTCTGAAACTTTCCACTAAAGCCAAGCAATGGAGAAGTGGGCAGAATGTCAAGTTCATTAGTGATAGGCACTTTGAGTTCAAAGGTGCATGACCCTCATGGGCATGGTTCAGAGTCCAAGATGGAAGGACATGGCCAAAACTGGTTACCAAAGTCAGATGAAAAGGGAGCTCAGGGTTGTTGGTGGTGTGCATGTTCTTTTAGGCCTGCTACTTTCCTTTTCCTGAACACAAGCCCCTACCCTGTGTTATATTTGTGCTTCAGATAATTTAGAAAAGGAAGATCCATTGCATTTTTTAATGATGTATCAGTCATTCCTTTGAGATATTTACTGAATACCTAGCAAGTAAACAGTATATTGGTAGGTGCTACAAAAGTTATACAAATGAACTGAACTTTGACCATCTTATTATGGGATCTAGAATCTAGTTGGAGAGAGTAGATATATACTCAAGTAGGTAGTTACAAACAATACATATATAGTATATGCACACAGACCTACATCCCTTAATTTCAGTGAGCAGACTGTCACACTCCAGCTCCAATTCATCTTGCTTTATGCCCAAGTGTTGGCCTGAGCAAGATATTCTGTTTCCCTTATATGCCTTGGCTTTCATACTCCATGCCTTTCCTTCTATTCTTCCCTCCTATTCTTATCTGGCAACCTGTAATGTACAGTATGAACTATATTCAACTGACACATTGATAAACAAGTGGTCCCATACCTATAAGCCTTTAGAGATCTGTACCTGCTAGTCACTGTACACTGACATACTAATGTATGCAAGAGATAAATCCAGGGACCTATATAAAAGAACACTGGTATAACTACTTTCAAACTATTTGTGGAAGAACAGCAAGCCAGACTACACTGGGAAAGTGCTTTTATTTATTTAGATGGGGTCTCATGTGGCCCAGGTTGGTCTCAAGCTCTGTATGCATCTGAGAATATCCTTGGATTTTTGATTCTCTTGACTTTACTTCACTGGTGGGAGGATTCCTATTGTATGCAGTGCTGGGAACAGAACCCAGAGTACCATGTCTAACAGGTAAGCACACTAGCAATTGAACTACATCCTGAGCTCCAAAGGGTGTTATCAAAACTATCTTTCTAGTAAACATCGTAAGAATCACTGGAAGTTACAAAAATGTACGAGAGCCCCTATGTATCCCTGACTACGTGTCCTTGATATTTTGAATACAGAATATTTAAAATATAAAAATTGATGTTGGTCTAACACTAATAACTCAAACACCAATCTTATTCAGAATCCATCATTGTTGACATGTCCTCCTATGTGAAATATTTTATTAGCTCATCTGGAAATCAATAAATCTTATTCATGGGTTATATGATTGTCAATGTGGCTTTCAGACCTACCTAATTTGAAAAGGGCAAAAACCTGAAAGAGTCTAAATCTGCCTGGGATTGAAAGGATAAAAATTAGCATGGGTTAAGAATAAATAGTTTTGCCATTATTCTGAGTGGGAGTACTGATACATAAAGCCAGATGTAACTTTAAGGAAAACACTGTTTTCCCCAAGGCTACATAGCACTTGTGAAATGTCACAGGGTTCCCCCTCCTCCCTTAGGTGATACTCCCTTCCTACCGATGATCCCAGACTCACTTTGCTATTGATATTATGACCAAGGATGCTCTATGGCTAAGTCATACAAGAAATCTGATTTTGTTAGACTATAATCATGTTTCTGATAATCTTGTGTTAATAATGTTCCAACAAAGCAAATGAAATGACAACTAAACTAGAGTTATCAGACTTATCAGAAGTTGACCATATCTCCTTGACTCTACCTAGAAGCACACAGTGTGACTAAAACTGCTTGATTTATGTAGCAGATGCCTAATAAATTCTTCTCACATTGACATGAGATTCTCTTAGTGCTGGAGATGGGGACAAACATCTGGAGAGCACTGTTATATAAAGTTTCAGCATGTAGACTCTTGTAATTAAATTGCTATATTCAAATTCCACTTTTACTGTATTATAATTCAAGGCCTTGGACAGCATGTTTGGCCCCTTTGAACTTTTCCTCATTTGTAAAATATAATCCTTCTTCTTAGAGTAATTGGAAAGATTAACTTAAATGCTCATAAAGAAGAAAGGTGTTACAGTTCTCGTTCTCAACTTCGTTGCGCAGGAGAAATTACCTTTATAAAATGCTGTTGCTTAGGTCCTATTGCTAAACATTGTAATCTAATTGGATGGCATATATCTGAGCATCCAAGCTTTTAAAAATCCCCTCAGGTTCTAATCTTCTCAGATTCTAATGTGCAGCAAAATTTGGGAACCATTACATTAGGGATTTCATTGCTTAAGGATGATTGATCTTTCCTCTAAGAGGTTCATGGGTAATCTCTCCCTATCTTTCTTTCAGTGTGTCTGACTTTTACAAGGCCATGAAGTAGAATGGGGGAATTTTCTCATGAGGCAGGCATTTAAGTTCCTTTCTCTTTGAGGTTTCACCAGCTTTTTCCTTACCCAGTCTACCAGATAGTTTGCTGGACTAATAGTATACTTTAAAACTAATAGTATACTTTTCTTCTGTAGTATACGTTTCTTCCTTAGCAATGTGATGGCGACAATGAATAAAATCAGAGTTGTATTCATCTTTCTTTTCCCTCTTCCCACACAGAACTCAGTGCCACTTCAAATTAAGTGGTCTCAAATGTGAATTTTAAAACAAAAGTTAATAATACAAAGGCAGCGTTGACTGACCATCACAGATGTGTTTAATGGATGGTGATGTCAACGTGCTGGTGTTCTGTATAATTAAGCACCTGTTGTACCTCACAATCAATCCTTATTTTGCTACAAAGCAGGAACTTACAGCCAATTTCTTTCTCCAGTGTTCATTTGCTAAGATGGCTGGTAGAGGAGTGCCATTCAAACACTTTGCCTTCCCCACCTCTTTTAATCATCCAAGAGCATACACACTCTAATTAGTAAATAATAAATAGTAAGCCACTGGTGACTTTTAAAGATTAGGTAGGTTTGTAGCAATTTTTCAAAGTAGTTTAGCGTATCCCTTCATTCCTGGTCCATCCCTGCTGCCAGTATAGGAAATTTACCGGATTCTGACTTGCTAGGATAAAGTTTACTGCCAAAAAGGAAATGGGACATGTTGCTAGGCAAATTAATATTATATACATAGGAAAGCATCAGCCTGCTAGGGGAGTATGCTAACATACGGTTTTTAAGCGCTACTCTAAGGGCACTTTGCATTCAAATGACCAATATGCTAATTACAGCCCTTATCTGTTTGTTCTGGGCCTTAAGAGTCTCAGCAGCTCAAAGCACAAACTGCAGCCAGCAGTTTGACTGCAGGTTTTTAGAAATAATAACATGGCATTTCTTTCAGCATATTTTCAAATTCAAGCTTTTTACAAATCAAGATTGGCCTTTCCCCTTTTCAGGGAATTAGTGAGGCTTAACGGTGTTCACTATGGTGCAGCGCCCCTCCACACCCCTTTGAACAAAGGCTCTTCCTCTGACTGGAGCACAGCCTGTTGGGGCAGATTTCCATGGCAATTTGCGGGTCTCTTTTGAAAGACATGGGGCGTCTTTGTAAATGGGATTGGTGGATGGCAGGGGGTAGACTTTCTCACTAATCTTAGGATTGTCTTTGACCCTTTTTAATTTTCACCACCCTTGTAAGGCTAGAAAGCAGCTTTGTCCAATTGAAAGCACACACTGCCTAATTCAGTTCTTAGGAGAAAGGCAGAGAAACAGAGCACCATTCTCCCTGTTCTCACCCAAAATGATCCGGCCCTTACTAGAAATATATTAAGAGGAGGGGCACCCAGGACTTGTATCTGATTCTGTTCCTTGCTGGATTTAAATTTGCCTCAAAGGGTGGGGCACTTCTGAAAATATACAATTCTATACTCCACTTAGCTTTCACATTTCGTCCTTTCTGAACCATGATGACACTGAAAACATGCTAAAGTGAATAAGGCCTTAGCTCTACACAAAGAACTATGGGCAAAGGAAGAACACTGGGAGCAGGAGAGGTGGCCCTCCCTAGGGAAGAGCACACTGATCAGTTTGTCCAGTGCCAAATGGTCAGCCCTGAAAACATACGTACAAGGACTATTACATGGACTCAACAGGCTATGTTTGGGAATATATATGTACAGACAAATACATATATACATGCAATAACAATTGATGAAAAAGAGAGAGCACACATTTGAAGGAACGCCGGGAGGAGTGTGTGGGACTTGTAGGGAAGAAAGAAAAGGGAGCCCTGGAATTAAATGACAGCCTCCAAATCTAAACAAAATGTCCACCCTTTGCCTTCCTAGAATTTTTTTTTAGTAAAATGTAAACTATCTAGATGCATTTAAAAAATTACTTCAGTGTATTCACATTTTAGAAATCTGTCTACTTCTCTCCCCACTTCTTTTGCTGCTCCCCAACTAACATCATCAGATTTTTTGTTTATGAAACTGACCCAATAGACTTAATACCAACAACCAAAAAAAAAAAAAAAAAAAAAAAAAACCATGAGACTAGTCATACTGGTAATAATGTATCCTTTCCTTCCCGTGTTTCAGGAATATCTTTCAGATACCAAAAGCCCCAATGAATCACTACCCTCTCCTGGATCTGGGAAGGAGGCAACCTGATTGACATTTTTCCGGGACCATCTTAGAGCTTTCATTTCTTGTCTTCTCCTACTATCTGCTTGTTTGCCGAGGATCCTCCAGAAATAGGCAGTGCTACTTGGATCCAAGAATGAGCTGTGCATATTAAAAATGGAGCTGGGACTGCAGGCATTTGGGGAGAGCATGGAAAGATTGTTTAGAGAATAAAGTGGCAAAGTATGCAACTGAATATGGGTGTGATGGCACAAGCTCACAAACCTACTTAGGCAGAACAGAAAAACAGAAGAAGACACCAGAGTCAGGGTAAAGCCCCTCACCAGGGGAGAATCCAGAATTACCATCCAATCAGCATTCACTATAAGACTGCCAATAGATAAGACTCTGACTCTCTCTCTCTCTCTCTCTCCCTCCCTCTCTCTCTCTCAGAGAAGTCATACTTCATCCTCTTTACAATAGTTACATAGAGGATTTGGGTGATGTTTCAAGTCATTACTAAAAATGATTACTAAAGAATTTAAATGAGATCAGAGGTAGTTCCTGGGCTGTTCCAGACAAAAATTATAATTATACAGCCTATTTTGCCTATCTGCATCTCTTAAATTTCATTCTTCATTCTTAAGATATGTTTTTGAAATGGCTTCTAATAAACTCCTATTTTCATTCACACTGACTTAACCTAAAATTCTTTTCTTTGATGAAGCCAATGATTTAGTTTTGCCTGAGTCAAGTTTCCTAAATGATCAGGGAGACTTCTCAGGCTGCTGGAGGCAACAGTGTGCATCTGTGCCTCCATGTCTACTGTCGGTGACATCTGCACTCAGGAGGTAGAGGCAGAATGGTGGGAAGTTTGAGGCCAACCTAGGCTACTTAGTGAACTCCAGACTCAAAAAACAAAGCACTAACCAAAACAAGAGTTCTGCTCTCTATAAAACGTTAGTTCCCAGGCACACCACAGCCAGGTTACTCAGTCACTTACAACAGGTTTCAAAGTCAGACTTCTGTATTTATACAAGTGTAAAGAGGATTTTTCTTAAACTCCAGCAGGCTAAGGCTTTTAGTTAAACAAAACTGTTAAGGTGCCTCACAGAGCTGAGGATCCTCAGTTTTTGGTTAATTGCAATTTTATCTTATTAGTAGTCTAGGTCAGTCATGTTTCAGAGCATCTGTCTTTGCTGCCTTGAATTTTGGTACCTTCTCATTTAGAAGGCTGGAGGAGACAGTGGGGACAGGGAACAATCTCACAGCAATTTTAGCTCAGTCCTCAGATATCTGATCAAAACAGACTGACATAAAAAACTGTTTTCCAGCCTGGAGACTTTGATAAGGTATGACATAGTGCTTTACTTTTTTTTTTTTTTTTTTTGGTTTTTCGTGACAGGGTTTCTCTGTGTAGCCCTGGCTGTCCTGGAACTCACTCTGTAGACCAGGCTGGCCTCGAACTCAGAAATCCACCTGCCTATGCCTCCCAAGTGCTGGGATTAAAGGCATGCACCACCACTGCCCGGAGGAGCATTTAAAATAATGAAAGTTTCTGGATTACTATTAATGCATATTAATTGTATACATAGTTTCGTTGCATTTTACATATATTTGTAAGGGTCTTTGATGATATTTTCCTCAATTACGTACAATAGTTATTCTTCTCTTCCCTCTGGTCCCTTTTCTATTTCCTTGAAGTCCAACTGTTTTTAAAATAGCATCCACAAATAATTCAGCACTTAATGATAGAACTTTTGGGTGACCTGCTCTTACTGAAAATCGTATATATTTTCTTCTATAGAGAATCTCTCCCTGGCCCATTTTGGGTGAATGCTGTTTCTATATTGGCCAATCCAGAGAAATGGACTTGGTCAACTACTTTATAGGTCATTTGTGAAACTCACAAAAAATGCGAAGCATTTATTTTCAAACAATTTATTATACCAAAGGACATCAAGAAGGCACAAAACAAAATATAAAATATCACATGCGTGCGCGTGCGCGCACACACACACACACACACACACACACACACACACACTCACATTCACATCCCAAAGAGGACGTCAGCAACAAGGAAGTAACCTGGAGGAGAAACTTTCTCATATATAGCTTGAGCTGGACTACACAATGAAAATGAATAAGGAAAGAAGATGCAGAGGCTATCTAGTGCATGTTTGAAGCTGCCTCACAATTGGGGGGCTGAGCGTTTATAGCCTGTGCTTAGCATCATTTCATTTAACAGTTCATAATTTCCCTTTAAGAGTACAGAGGTAAAAGAATTCATTAGATTCAGTGAGTCAATAATATTTTATGTACATAAGGTCATATGTGATAGAGTGACATGCCACTAAGCTGGTTTTTCTACAAATCTACTCAAATAGACCTAGCTCCTAGCCCTTCAGTTGCTTATAAACACAGCTACTTCTGGAAATGGGAATATGCATGCAAGAAGTATTGGAAAAACATTGTACAATATGATAACCCACAGTGGACATTTCATGGGCATACTTGAATGTACCAATCAGCCATTCCACTGGCACATTATGAGGCTGTTTAATATAATCTCAAACTGCAAGCTGTCTTTGGGGGTACACACCTGGAATTCTAGCACTTAAGAGGCAGTGCCAGAAGGACTATTAGTTTGAGACCAGGATGGGCTACATGCTTGAGACCCTTTCTCCATGAACAAATATTTATAAGATAATTAAAAATGGAACTTAAAAAAGAGTTTTGGTGGGGGTATCCTCCATGGGTAGATACCACTGCTCCCAGAACCCATAGTTATTAAATGAAAATATCAGTGCCAGGAGTGCACCACTCTGAGTTGTTACATGGAAAATTTAGAGACTTCAAAAGTAATACATGCAATTACCATTCTTACTAGGTGCCCACAAGCACTAGATAGTAAGATCCCCACTCTATTTTGGTTCTAGGACATAGAGAAATCAGAGAGGAACTTTGTCAACTAGAAGCATCTTCCTTCCCAGTTGACTAACTTTCATAGTGCTCAAAAGTGCTATGCAGTCTGCTGGGGGAGAAAAGTCATTGATAATTTGACCAGCTGTGAAAACTGAAAGAGGAAGAAAAAAAAAAAAACCCTACCAGGCAGGATGTGTCCACTGTTGCAACTGTGGTATGATTATGTAGAATCAACCAACTACTTTTTGACTGGATTTGAGGCACAGAAGAGAAATGTTTCACAGGAAAGAATTTGTGTCTGATACTGGAAACCTGGTAAACGGTGCATGGCTGGGGAATCTGTAGGTCCTGGCAGGGAGTCTCCTAATGTTGTTTTGTTTTATGGATATGCTGTCAAAAGTGCTTTTGAAATATTTACGTTTATACCCACACATCCATGGTGATCATAGCTGGGGTCAGAGAAGTTTCTGTTATCAATAGGCTATGATAGAAACAGAGACTCAGAACTGGCCAAAGTGGTGAGAATAAGTGTCTGTTAGTCATGACTGGAACAATTAGATAACCAGCTGTAATGCTCAAGAAATATCACAGAAGAAGGGACAAAAGAAATTTAGGAGTCGGAGGATGGGAAGAAGAGCAGTGCTGAAAAAGTGTCCTTTGGACACAGCATAGCCATTTTATTTCAGAACTCACAGGGGCTGCTATAACCCACACAGAATCTTCACAAAACAGGGCCTAGCAACATTCTATCCTGGGTGTGGGAAGCTCATGAGACCCACTACTCCCTGAGAAGCGGTTGGCAGTTTATGGATGCCCAGAGAGAAGGGGTAGTTTTCATCAGCAGTGTAGCCACTGGCAAGTTGCCCATGCTCCTTTGGGTAATTTGTTTGCTTATTATTGAGTTGCTTGAGTTTGTTACACATATATTGGGTATTAAACCTTGATCAGATGTAATATGAAACTACTTTTTTCCTTTCCATATATTGTCTCTTTGCTTTGTTGATTATTTTCTTTTCTGTCCAGAAGCTTTATTTTATTTTATCTTTCAGTTTGATGTAGTCCCATTTCTCCAGTTTTGTTAATATTGCCTGGAAAAACTCACTGCCCCAATCAATGTCATAGAGCATTTCTCCTATGTTTTCTTTTGGTATTTTACAGTCAAGTTATATCTTTAAGTCCCTAATCTACTTAAGCTTGATATGAGACAGAATATAGTAGAATGTCTTAGTCAGTGTTCTATTGGTGTGAAGAGACACCATGCTGATAACCCACCTAGCTCCAGGATCAGATGAATGAGGCAGACAGTGATAGAACCAGACAACTACCATCCTCCTATGGCCTCCATGTGCTCATATACACATGAACCATGCATACATACACATGCTCATATACCACACATGTAAACAGCAGTCATGTACATAGGCACACATATAAATAAAAATTTAAAAATCAATTTTGTGCTATTGATTATTCTTATTGTTTTCATTTATTTTTGCTCCCCTCTTTATGATTTGCATTTTGTGCTATGTGCTTAGTTTGTTCTTCTTCTGTGTCTCTAAGTTTTTGTGTTAGGTTGTTTATTAGAGATCTTTTTTATGATGTATGCATTTATTGCTATAACCTTCCCTCTCCGAACTTCTTCTCTATATAATGTATGTCTGGAATAAGTTTGGGGATGTTGGGTGTTTATTTTCATTTGATGAAGCCTATTTTTGTACTGGAAGTTCCCACTCAAGGCACTAATCAATCAGCACTTCTGCTTAAAAGAAAATGGAGGCCACGGCTAAGAGTAGCAGCTTAGGTAAAATGCACTGACGGTTCCAACTCAGTACAGTGGGGATGTCCGTTTCAATGTTTGCCAGTTTGTCATCACAGCACTGAAATTACACCTGGAAAATATGTACAATAATGTTTCACTTTCCATCACCACATCTTTGTTTCTCTGGCATTGCCCTTCTTCTCATAGAGACTTTTGCTACCCACATATCATCTCACAGAAACAGATTTGCGGTGGTGTTGGTGTGGCTTTCCAAACAAACTAGGATAGTAAATCACTATAATGTCAGAGTTTCAATTGTCATTGAACAGGAAACTTCCTATACATTATGCTTATGTTCCAGCACAAATATACATTCCATTGTCAATAGTTCCAAATTCCAGAATGCACCATAAACCAGTCTTTCATATACTTCCTGCCTAACTTCATGAAAAAGCCTATCATAGATTAACATACATTTTCTTTTAGAAATATCAATGTGGATTCTACAAATTCCCTCTCCCTTCTGTTGGACATTTCATCTAAGGGCCTTCCCTTTGAGTCCTGTGATTCTCTCACTTCCCAGATCCCTGGTACATTCTGGAAGGTTCCCCCACCTCCTACCTCTCAAGGTTGCCCATTTCCATTCTATCTGCTGGCCTTTGAGCTTCACTCCTGCCCCCTTATACCTGATCATGTTCCCCTTTTCTCCTGCCTCTCCCCCTCCTCTCTCCCACCCAGGTCCCTCCCTTCCTATGCCCTCTTCGTTCTTCTCCCTCCCAAGTAGGATTGAAGTATCCTCACTTGGGCCCTTTGGCTTGTCAACCTTTGTGAGTTCTGTGGATTGTGTCCTGGGTATTCTGTAATTTTTTTTTTTTTTTTTTTGGCTAATATGCACTTATTAGTGAGAATATACCATGCATGTCCTTTTGGGTCTGAGTTACCTCACTCAGGATGATATTAGCAAGTACAAAGACAGGACATCAAGTGGAGGGATGGGGTTGCCTTCCCACAGTCAAAAACTCTGACCCAGAATCAATCCTGTCTGAAAGAACTCCAGGGACAAAAATGGAGAAGAGACTGAGGGGAAGGAGGACCAGTGACAGGCCCAAATTGCAACCCAGTTCAAGGGGATGCTTCAAGGCCTGACATTATTACTGATGCTATGGTGTACTTACAGACAGGAGCCTAGCATGGCTGTCCTCCAAGAGGCCCGACCAGCAACTGAAAGAGTCAGATGCAGATTACTTACACCCAAGCAATGGACTGAAATCGGGGACTTCTGTGGTTGAATTAGGGAAAGACTGGAAAAAGCTAAGGAGGAGGGTGACCCCATAGGAAGACAAGCAGTCTCAACTAACCTGCACTCCCAAGATCTCTCAGACACTGAGCCACCAACCAGGCAGCATGCATTAGCTGGTCCGAGGCCCTGGACACATACACAGCAAGGGACTGCCTGGTCTGGCCTCAGTGAGAAAAGATGCATCTAATCCTTCTAACCCTGGAGAGACTTGAGGCCCCAGGGAATGAGGAGGCTTGGCAGAGTGTGGGGAGTGGGGGCATCCTCTTGGAGAAGGGGGAGGAGGAATGGGATGTTCAGGAACTGTGGGAGGGTGGACTGGAAGGGGGACAATGACTGGACTATAAAAAAAGATTAAAGATAATAAAAAATAAAAAAAAGAAATATCAATGTGATTGATTACTGAATTCTGTGTCTAATCCCACTGAAATTATTACAGTCTGCCTCATTTGTAAAATTCTTTTAAAAACCTGAATTATGAAGCTTATTTTGACCCTAAGGTTTTTGAATAAGAGACTAGGAAATTATTTCTACTCCAATAAAGATATCCTTTATAGATAAAGAAATTGACTTTTGGAGACATTCAGAGACATAGCCAAGGCCAGAAAGCTAGAAAGTGATGATATATGAAGAAAACTAGGCACCTTCGAAGTGGTATGACTAGAGACTTTCTGACTTCAAATTCCCTGCAAGGTGTAGTGGTTGAGCCTGACTTTCAAATTGACAGAATGGTCTAGACATGTCTTCTAGACAGAATGGTCTAGAAGATGCATCTTTGGGCACGTCTGTGAGGGCATTTTCAGAGAGAATTAAGCAGGAGAAACCTGCCCTCTTAGTAGGTGGTACCTACTAATGGCCTTCCCAAATGGACAGAGATCTGAGGAAAAAGCAGTGTGTGCCTGTCTGCCTTCACTTCTTCCTAAACAACTCCCATCTACTGTGATTGCTGTCCTTCACTTCCATCAGACTCCAGTACTTTGGGTTTCTAATATGCAGTCAGTGACTCTCAAAGGAATGCCAAGCTTTCAGTCTCAGATTGTGACTGCTAAGACATTCAGCTTCATGGACTTAGCAGCAAGCAACTCTTGGGCTTGTGGATATAGACGTTGTTGGACCACCCGGCTACCCAGCCCTACTATGTAAGTCAATGTAGAGATTCCATTTTTATTATATATATATATATATATTTGGTTCTTTTCCTCCGGAAGAGCACAAGTTCTAGTATATAAACTTGGCTAGGTGACTATATAGGAGAAGGGTGGACAGTGACATGAGACTATATAATCAGACTATATCTAGATAGCTTCACTTTTATGACATATAATTTTTTTATTTAGATGCCTTGCTGATATCATTTGTCACAATTTCCCTTTAAAAATAAGTTATTAGAGGGAGGGATTGTATTTTAGTCTTACTGTTAGAAAACTGGTAAGCACCTAAAGGGAAAATATTTTTAGGACATTTGCACCTCAGTCAGAAAATCAGATGAGCATTACTCAGCTTTGTATGTAAGAAGTCTTCAAGACCATCTGTAATATCCGTCCAAATAAGATAATCATACAATAGGCTGCCTATTATACTGGACTACTTACAGACTCTAAAGTCTAGTATGCAAGCACCATTAACTAAGAAAGTCATCTTCTGATGATGACATTTACCCTGAGAAGTACTGTTGCAAGGAATATTTTAATAGAGACATCAAAGAGTTGGGAAAATGACAGGCTGCATGTGACAGAACCACACAGGGCTCCAGAGCTTTGTGAGAGTATCACTTCATTTAAAGGGTATAGTTTACCACAGGTAAAAAGGAGTGAGTCAAACCTACCCTCAATTACGGGTGTTATGGGTGAAAATTCTCCCCACTAGGGGCACAGTGTGTGACAACATGGAGGGACTCTTTTGTGACTATCCTGAGATCAAAGCCATGATCAAAAGAGAAAGCAAAAGAGTGGCATCACCATGAACAGGTGTAGAGTCTGGTGTGGTATTTTCCCATGAAGCTGGGACTTTAGAACAGTATGTTTGTCTATAACCCTCAGCCACCTCATCTATAAAATAGAGATAAAAATAGCATTTCTAGTAAAAGGAATCATTAGACAATATCATGTTCCTTTCAGCTCTAAGGTAAAATACTCATTTGATATCTATCTATCGATCGATAGATAGATAGAGAGGGAGGGAGGGAGGAAGAGAGAGAGAGAGAGAAAGAGAGAGAGAGAGAGAGAAAGAGAGAGAGAGAGAGAGAGAGAGAGAGAGAGAGAGTTTGTGCACATGACTGCTATTGCCCACAAAAGCCAGAAGATGATGTCCAATTTCTTAGACCTAGACTTACAAGAGGTTGTAAGCCATCTTTTGCAGGTGTTAGGAATCTCTCCCAGAGCAGTATGTGCTCTTAATCATTGAGCCATCTCTCCAGCCCTTTAGAACTCATTTGAAAGAGCTGCTTGTGAGTTGTAGTGACAGTCTAAAATATGCAAAGACCTTGACATTAGATTCAAATACTAATACTCTTTGAGTTTTTAAAAAGAAAATCTTTCCTTCTTATTACATCTTCTAATTCAAGGGAATTGGAATTTTTTCCCCATTGCAAAGCTGTGTCTATAGCAAGGGTGACTCAGCTTCAGATAGACTAGCTGTGTCTATTTGAAGCATGTCCTACTCTAGACACATGACCTCAAGCTTTGGAAGCCAGAAACAGTATTAGCACACACACGGTTCAGAATCAATCTGCTTTGCCCATATACATGCTCAAAATCAGCTGTGTGAAGATAGGGGTGTTCACAATAGCCCTGGGTTATTGCAACTACCCTGGAATCTCAGCAGAGGGTCTGTTTCTTTGTTTGGGAGTGTGTCTAATGTGACATCATATTGTAATGGCTTCCATGGGCAGAAAATTGACCATAAAAGGAGAGGGTTAACTGATAGTCAAATATGCTGCATAAGAATATATGACAGAGATGTTAAAGGACCACAGTATTAGGTCTCTCTTTACTTTGCATTGTCATTAGTGACACAGAAAAGAAGGAAATGACAGTCATATTCAGTCTACAAAAATCCAATTAAGGTTGTCAAGGAAGCAGGACAATTAAACACAATGAAGGCAGGCAAAATGAAACACGGTTCTGGGGCTCCAGTTAGTTGGTAGTAGCAACCCTATTCATCTGGGAAACAAAGTAAAAACCACCATTCTTTGGATATATAAGACATCAATGGAAGGACTGGCTATAAAAGTTGGATGAGTTAGATAATACAAAAGAAATAAGATGGCAGCTGGTGCCCAAGTTCAATGTACAGAGGTCTGTGTAACAAAGCAGTAGCATTGCATGCTACACGTAACTTTGCTTCTGACATGCTCCTACTTTGACCAAAATAGCACCTCACTATGTAGAATTTTTCTTAAATTTTCAGACAAAAGAGGGGGAGGATAGATGAAATATTCATCTAAACTACTAAGCTGGACATATATGCACCTTATTTGTCTGCTTTTTAATTTGGCTAAGAATGTATGGTATGATATATATATATAATCTTTTGTTATGGAGACAGTGGACTTGAAGAGCAGGAAAGTAAAGACATTGCCTGCCAGAATAACTAACCAGAAATCCTACCCTCTATGGACTAGATCATTGATATGACTTTCACTGTGGATAGATTACTTTTTTTTAGAAAACAACTGAAGATTCTATTGCCTCAATCACATATGATCCATGGACTTACCACCATAAACAAACTGCTAGGTATCTGAAATGTAGCCACAGTTTTTAGGACTAAATGCTGTCAATGATGCTTGGCAAACAGGGCTGTAAAAGCAGATGCCCTCTTCCCAACCCAGGTAAAGGCTGTATAAGGGAGGGCTGCCTTGCTGGAAGCAAGCCAGCTGACCTTTTCACACTGACATTCTGCTTCAAGCCCCACACTTTCAAATGCCCACTCCCAGGTGGTGCAGAATGCAAAAATCCAATCCCACTCACACTGCCTTCAGTTCAGTAAATAAGCAGACAACTCCCCACCCCCACCCCTCGCCAAGACACATAGGATGGACTCTTATCATTTGTACTGATTGAGAATACAAGCACAGAAATCAGCCATGCAGGACTCAAATACCATTAGAAATGAGCAATAAAAAGATAACCAACTATGCCACTCCCCGTTGACACAGACCTATCCCAATAGACATTTATAAATTTAAATCACAAATACCCTTGTGAAGAACTCTTGAGATGAAGAGACATTTATATTAATATGATAATGAGAGTTGTACATATCAAAATCTTTTAGATGCAGGCTAAGCCATAATCAGCAAAAAGCCATATGGCCTTGAATTCATTTATTAAGAAATAAAAATAAATGGAAAATAAATTAACTAAGCTATCTTTTCTGGAAGTTATAAATAACCCAGCAAAACAAACCCAGGTAAAGTGAAGGGCAAAGATTAATAAAGATAAAAGCAGAATACGGTGAAATAGAAAATAAATAAATTAGAGTTGATGCATGAAACTGAAATTGTTTTTAAAAGTTAAGCCCTCAATAAGTACTAATAAGAAAAAAAAGCAGACAGCACAGTAAGTATCTCCAGGAAGATAAACACTCATAAAAATAGGTACCTCGGTGATATTAAAAATGAGAAAGGGCAGGCCAAATGGCTTTGTGGGTAAAGCTCCTGCTACACAAGTCTGAAAATCAAAGTTTCATTTCACAGAGCCTTCATGGAAGATGAAAGGAGGATCATTACACAAAGTTGTCCTCTGGTCTCTACAAAATTACCCCTCATGCTCACACAATACTGTTTTTTAAACAGAATATTATGCAAATTTTCTCTTCCCCAACTTCAGCTTTTGAAAGACTGTGTATCCAAATAAAGTAGGGTTTATCCTTCAATGTATGGGCAACTTGATATGAACAAATTTATAAATGCAAGCCACTACAAGGGCAGATAAAAAGCCAATAATATAACTATCTCATCAAATACAGAAAAAAGCATTTGACATAACTTAAAGCTCATCTATTTTTTAAAAAATAAGAAATCTAGAATTCATCAGAAGAAAAATTCTCAACAAATTTTTATAAAATTTTGAGGAGATAATTTTGTCAATGACCACAAGCTTTTTTGAGTCAGACTTGAGTATTGGTTCCATCCTATACAAGTTGTATAATCTTAGGCAAAAATCTAAATCTCATCAAGCTTTCTTTTCTTCATTCGCAAAACTAAGAAAAATAATAGTACTTGTAATATTATTGTGAGGATTAATTGTCATAAAGTATATAAGGCTGCTTGTAAGAATTGCTTTCAATAAGAATGACAGTCAATAAATACTAATTACTATTATAAGTAGTTGTTGACAAAATATTAAGCCAACGGGCGAGACAGGAATGGCCACTATCACTACCTACTGTGCAACTCTCTCATGCTCTGTCAAGAGAAATGAGAGAATATTTGAAATCAAAACAGTGAAGTGGATGATTTTATAAGCAACAACCTTATGGAGTATCTAAAATGTCAAATGAGAAAATATTAAAACCAATATTAACGTCTAACATAATGAAGTCTAAATTAACACTATACAAAAATTAATAGCTTTCTGATACATCACCAATAACTTGTTAAGATACACAGCAGGGAAAAAAATTCTTTCACACTAGCAACAGAAACTTTTAAATCCTATGAGACTGTGGGTAAATTGTTTAACCACACTAAGCTTCATGATTTTTTCATAATTTAGGCAGGTGAGTTTAATAGTACCAATACTTTAGTTCGTTATAAGGACTAAATTATACAATTCACCTAAATTATTTAGCAGTGTTCTCTCTGATATACTATGTACTCAATGAATACCAACAATTAACTATCATAATTGTTTAAAAGTTGTCTGCTTTTCCTTCTCACAATGTACTAAGAAAAGTTTTAACTCCCATGTCATCTTCCATGTCTGAAAATGAGAAAATGTTCCTACATAGTGAGGAGCTATTTTGATCAAAGTAGGAGCGTGTCAGTGACAAAATTACATGTAGAATGCTTTGTTTCCCATTGAGCAATCAAGTAGCAGATGTTTAGAACAGAAATTAGAATAGCATAGTTCAAGGTACTTGGCTAAGAAGTACCTGTAGTATATAAAATACTGCTGAATTATGATCATTTCCTTCCTGGTAAAATTCAGGGAAGACAAGACTAATTCTGGATGCATTCAGGAATTGAATAATCATTCTTGGGATTCAGCTGGGTTATTTGTTATTCTCTAGGTGCCTCAGTGTTGAGGGGTCTATAGTTTGGGTTCATGTTATAGGAATTACTACTTTTGCAAGGAAACATAGTTTTGAGTACCTTCACTTTGATATGAGAGATGGCAGGGCCAGAAACGGAAGATACTGAAGGTTCTCTTGAGTTGCATTCAAAGTCATTTAATGGGTGCATGCTTGCAAGTCACTGGAGACAAATGTATACAAATTATAACAGTGTCTCTCTCCTCTCATTCTCTGAGGCTTTTGATAATTGCATTCCATACTTCATTTTAGCAGATACTATTTTATGAGCCTTCAATATATTTGGACTTTTGGCTAAATATTTTATACATATCCACATTAGTCACCATAATGAATTTTGATGTAGATAAAGACTTTGTTTTCACTTGCCATACAGAAAATGGAGACAGAGAGAGATTAAATGACACTGTTCAGCTTATATCACATGAGAAGAAAGAGAGTGATATTGTAATGTAGCCCTGTGGTCAATGATGTTTCTCACTAACTATAATGAAACAGAAACACATTATTCCACTCTTTCTCCTTATTATTCCTCAAAATGTGTGAACAGGTTTATCTGAAGACCTTATTAGTTAGGCTTTTGGTTCCCACTACAAGGTTTTCCATGCTGGAGTAGGAACAAATATTTTTTTCAAGTATCAAGGTTTGGAATTGCCATATGGAACTATAAACAGTATAGCACAGAAAGAGAAAATCCAATCAACACTAGCCAGGGGCTAGTATAATTAGGATGGCAGTCTCAAGGGAATGGATTTTTCTCTTCCAAGGTAGCAGACAAAATAAGGTAATTTTCTAAACAATGGTAGAGAGTTGGGAGGTGAAACAAATCACAGTTGCTCTTCTTCTGTTCTTAAATCACTTCTTGAACAAAGGCAGGAAACAAAGTCCCTAGGAGAAGTATATTCCTCTAAGCCTGGACACAATCATGCCATTTTTTCTTCCTCTATGCCAGAAAGACAAATCTTACTTTTGCATAGCACAAAGTTTGGGCATTATACAAAGAACTCTCTAGAAACTGTTTGCTTCTAGATGACTTCATGAGTATATGGCTTCAGATTTTGGGTTCCATCTTCCCACATTTTAACTCAAGTTTCAATCTATGTGTTATTTCTTAATGAGGATGGAATACAGTCTTCAGATTGGAGCTACAATCATGACACCATTGTTTCATGATTTAGCCACCATTTTAGTAAATTCAAAATATCGTATCTTGATAAACTTATCTAATAGAAACAAAAAGCAAATATATTTCAATGGTGATTATTTCAAAACACAGTCTTTAAAGAAAAAAAGAAGAAAGAGGTGATTATTAACAACTGAAAGTCCATATGCAATTAGATATTCTACCCAATGGAATAAGGGATATAAGTAAAGAAATTAGATTTCTTTACTAAAGGAAAGGAAAATAAAGGGAAATTTCAAAACTTACAGCTCACTAAATTCTTAAAAAGTAATTGTTTCTAAGGCTTATATATCAATGTTAGTAAACATATATACATTATCAATAATCAGTTGGAAAATGTAGTTGAAAATATCATTTACAATACCATGAAAACTCCCAATGTGATAATAACCTTTATAAAAAAAATGTTCAAAATTTCATAGAGAAAATGATAATTTACTGAATAGCATAAGAAAGAACATGTTTATGGATGGAAGACTCATTATAGTGAGGATATAAATTCTCACAGAAGTAATTTTATAAGATGAACATAATGAGATTCTGGATCCTAAGAGATACTTCATACAGTTTGATGAGCCGATTCTAAAATTTAAGAGAAAAATGAATGTGTAAGCATAGCCAAGATCACTTAAAAAAGAAATAGATAACATATTTTCCTCACAGATGTAAAAGCATATTGTACATATGAGTAATTATATTTGTATAAGACTAGGTTAAAATAAATCAATGGAGTATTACAAAAAGTTTGAGCATGCGTATTTTTTGAGCATGCATATTTAAGAATTTAGTATATAATCAACATCTCAAATTAATGAGAACCTTGACTATTCAATATACTACATGGAAAAAAATGGTGATCCATTTGAATGTGTACGTGAATTTGACTGGGAAAGGGTGGTAATACTGATCTAGAATAACAAAAACTAAAGAGATACAACAAAATGAAATGTTGATCAAGCTGACTAAAGGGCTAGAAAATCTGAATAGACTTGTACAAAGAAATTAGATTAATAATCAAAATAGTTCCCACAAAGAACAAGGATGCTTCACTGACCTACTCTACAGAGTGTTTAAAAGATCATCACTAATCATTTATTAATTACAAAAACTAGAAGAGGTACACTTTCTATTTCTTCCTGCCCACTCCCTTTCTTCTTTATTTTTTATTTATTTATTTATTTATTATTCCATTTGTTTACATTTCAAATGATAGCCCACTTTCCCTCCACCATCCTCCCATCCCATATCTGGGTCACATGTAGCACAGCCTGAACTTGAACTAGTTGTCTAGCTGAAAATGAACTTGAACTTGTAATCCTCTTGTCCCCATCTTTCTAGTACTGTACTAGATTACAACCCTACACAGCTATACCTTCTAATTCTTTCTTAGAATTCTTCTAATTCTTCTAAATACAAATTTGAAAAAAATGTCAAAAAATTAGAAACTTAAAAAATGGATTATAAACTATGAATGCATGCTATTAATTTCTAGAATATAAGCTTATTTAAACACACAAACATAAATCAATATACTGTCTAATATTCTACCATTCTTAGTAGAATAAAGGGGAAAATCCTACATGATCATCTCGACAGACAAAGAAAATATTATCCAAAAAGACTCCCACATTTATTTATGAGTAGAAAACATTCAAAAACTAGAAATAGCAGGAAACAGCCCAACCTCTGAGAAACCCAAAGCTAACATAATGATGAATGACAGAATGAATTATTTTAAGTTCAGAAACAAACATGAGTGTCTGATCTCATCACTCATTTTCAGTTTAGTAGTGGAGGTTCTATCCAGGGCAATGGGGCAGAAGAACAAAGGATATCCACAGAGGAAAGGAAGTCGTGCTACTTCATCTACACTGAGCAATGACACAGTTTCATACACAGAACATTCCCCAGGAATACACTAAAAGTTAGTGGAACAAACAAGCAAATTCAGAAAGATTGTAGAATACCACATTATTATAGAAATAACCACATTTCTGAATACTGGTAATAAATACTCTAATATTGAAAAAGTATTAGAGTATTACCATGAAAGAATATGAGCATGGAAAACAATAAATACTGAGGAATAACTTAAGCCTAAAGGAATCCAACCATTGTACACAGAAAATAAGAACAGTAAAACATTGTTAAAAGAAATTTAAAAGAAGGAATGTGGAAAAGTCTTTCTTCATGAGTTAGGCTTGATATTAGGATGACATCATCCCCTAAATTCATCTAAAAATTCAATGCAGACCTTCACAAAATTACAAACAACTAAACTAAAACAAATGGAGTTTCATAACATCTTAAATAAACAACCCTCTTCTGTGTCAGAAGTCATTATAAAGAAAATTAAATCATAACCCACAGAATAGGAGAAAATATTTGTAAATCATACATTACAGAGGCATTTGGGAAGAAATATATGAGTTAGACATATAACTCATTGTAAAGTGATAACATAATCTAAAACTAGGAAAATGTCTCAAGGGTGATGATATCCAGATACTCCAAATGCATATGAAGATCTTCATCATCATAGTCATGTGGGAAATTGTTTTCTGCAAGTAAGAATTTTAACTCAATGTGAGAACGAAATAAGTCAGGAGAACCTTATACTGCGGAAGGGCATCATGACGAACCAAGAAGAGCTCTTAGGAGGAAGTGAACTTTGTGGCCCATTCCCTTCTACGTCTCTCCACATAGACTCCTTAGCAGGACCTAATTAGTTTAGACTCCTTCGGAATCATGAAAAAGAAAGTGAGCAACTTCTGACAGAGAACTTCAAACAATTCTGATAGATATATGAGAATGAGAGAGAAATGGAGCAAGCTTCAAACACAGAACACTCCCCTGAAAAAACTTGAATGGAAACAGTTTTAAAAAGTTTTTTCATTACTTTGCTATGTGAAAATATCCACTTGAAAATGAGATAAATTAAGTAATTATTTGCAAAAAATACTTATATCACCATTTATTTATTTGGTTTTGTATTTATTTATTCTCTCTGTCTCTGTCGGTCTGTCTCTGTCTCTCTCTACATGACACACACACACACACACACACACACACACACTCGTGTACACATATAGAGCTCACATGTAGAGCTCAGAGGAAAACTTGTGAGATTTGGTTCTCTTCTTCTACCATATACATTCAGGGCACCAAACTCAGGTTATCAGGCTTGGAAGCAGGAGCCTTTACTGACCAGGATATTGCAGTACCTTCGACAATAAGTTTTGAGCAATATTTGGAAAAGCTGTGATACTCATAAATGGTTCCTAATGATATAAATGGTACACCCACTACAGATCATGTCAGTTTTATTCTTAGATATATACACATTGTCAAAGAAAATATGTCCCCACAAAATCTTCACCAAGAATGTTCACAGTCATTTCTTATAGAACCCCCAAAGTGGAAGCAATTAAGAGGTTGGCCAACAGATGCTTAAATGACCAAATATATTATACCCATACAGGTGTTTACTATTCTGCTATAAAATGAGAAAAATACAATACCAAAATATGACATAGGAAAAATCTGAGAGCTTTATGGCTAAGCAAAAGAACACATACATAGATACCAACATATAGATATGGTTTTATAACTGATTCACTTAAGAAGATTTCTTGAATTATTAGACATAGTATTAAGAATTTTACTTTTTACCTACTGTTCTATGAAGATTTGAAGTGGAACATATATTAGGGACTGATACTACATCCTACATAGATCTGGTGATAGTTCTCAGTTTTCAAGAGGGATTAGAGTAAGAGAGCCTAACGGGTGACTCCCAATCAGTATAGTATTTCTTTATTAAATGATAAAAATGTGATGGAATTATTACATTAATACACTCAATAGAGTTTTAAAATACTGCTAGGTATCATGGTACTGTATAAGTGGAATTCTAGTTCTGGGGAGACTAAGGCAGGAGGGTCATGAATTTAAGGCTAGCACAAGGTAAAATATACAGCAAGAATTTGTCTCAAAAATAAATCAAAACAAACCATATCACTGTACTGTTTAATTTTAAACTATGAATTCTTCTGGTACTTCAATTACATTTTATAAAATATTCAATTAGTTCAACTTGACTGAATCCCAGTTGTCAAAATAAAACATTAAAATGACACTTTGTGACACCTGAGGAAATTTTAATGTGAAGTAGATATTAAATGGTATAAGAATGAGGAAGCTACTGCTAATTTTATACATGGGATATAATATTTTATGAAGATAAGTTCTGTTTATATATTAAAATGTCATTACTTTTAGGAGGCGCCTGCTAAAGTATTTAAGGGTCAAGAATCATGACATTAGCCTGAGGATATAATTCAGCAGCAGAATTGTGTTCAACATGCATAGGCATTGGATTCCATCCCCAGAACCACAAAATTGAGTCATGATAATTACAATTTTATGAAATGTTTCAAGGATTATGATAAATAAACATAAAGGTAATAGATAGATAGATAGATAGATAGATAGATAGATAGATATATTGACTGATAGATAAAGCATAGAAAAAACTAACTTAGATCTAGAGGGAAATAATATAGCTATTCATAAATTACAGTTTAGGGATTAAATAATTTCAAATTTAAATATTAAAACTAATTGATGAATCTGGTACATTTATATGTTTTAGTGGTCTTTGAATTTGTAATGCTATTAGAAATGCTATTTTGTAATATTTATTAAAATAAATAAAGAGGACATTTATAATGACCCAGCATTTCTTATTTTTAGCATATATACTAGAGAAACTCAATTACATAAACTAAGGTTTTCACAAATACTGTAAGAACAGAACAATAGGAATAGCCTTTACGTTTATTAAAATTAGGGGAATGATCATATCAATTGAAATTATACATAATGTATCATACTGTGCAGAAATTTACATGCATTGTGAGAGGAAATATAGATGTGACCTGGTAGCCAGCCTACATGGCACACTGGACTACTAAATAAAAAACAAGGCACATCATACTCCTGAGTAGTCCCAGAAGTTAGAACACTGAATTCTGAAGTAGTGTGAGTAGCCAGGTAGCTGTTCCCTAGATGAGTCTGCACTGTTCTCTCCACATCTCCTTTCATGTGATTTTTCCACATAGAGACCCTGGTGATATGATTGCTTACTGTCCAATCTGAGGTAATGTGCTAACCAATCACAATTGATAAGCTTCCACTATATAAGTAGTTGCTCATGTGCAATATAACAGACACTGTTCCCTGAAACCATCCCCAGAATGGTTTGTCTCTGGGCCCTTTACTGATCCATGGGTACTGCAGTGTTGTAGGGGCTGCCCTGATAACTACAGTAACTCATGAACTACAAGATAAGGACTTCAAGAAAATGTCTATGGAAAAAGCAAACTGCAGAATATGTATCTTATCAGCATGAAAACAAGAAAAATATTGTTCTGTATAGGCACATACATATACATATAGAGAGGAGAAGTTCTTAAAACATGGATGTATAAGGTACAAAGCATACCAAATTGATATCTCTTAAAACTTGAGGGTGGAGGAAGATTTCGTGTGATTAGATCATATACAAGAACAGAAGCAAATAGACAACACATTATGAAAGGAGAAATCCAATTGAAAAAGGACATAAGCAACATTGAGCTGTGTTTATTTAAACATATAATTAAAGCTTGACAACAAAAGTACATATTCAGAAATTTTTAAATCAGTATTTTTTTTTCCTAATATGAAACTTACATCACTGACTAAAGAAAGAGGCTTTTGTTCCTCAATCCTCTCTGGCTCCAGGAGTGAAATCTGCTATAGCAAACAAAATCGCTGGTAATAGCCCTAGTAGGTACTACCTTAGAAGTCATCTGATTCTCTTCTTGCTTAAAGGTAATGAGGAAAACTTCCAAGTTGTAGTAATTAAATGTTATAGCACTGAGTAAGCCAATACAGAATGGGAATAAGGGCATGAAAGAATCAGGGGAAAGAGGAGAGAAAGAAAGAAAGGATGGATAAGGAGTTACTGGTGGAAGGGGTATAAGGAAGAGAAGCTAATTGGTGCGAGGGACGGCTGGAGATGCATGTGACGAGTGGTGCAATATATGCCTGATCTGTTTCCAGGTTGTCTCAGGAAATAAAGGGTGCTTGAGGGGGCCTTAGTCATCTTCTCAGCTCTCACAAGGCTCTTGGTGTACTTAGAATCTACACTGTCTTGACTCCAGTTCCCTGGGTTAGCTATGTTTGTGTCAGACTGTGAGAAGTGGTTTTAGGTTAATTTTCGAGCCAGCTTTGATGGCTGATGTGAACTCTGGTCTAGTAAGGGATTAACTCCTGCCACAAGATGAGCAGTGGTCGCACTTCTTCAGTCCTGATCACCCCCATGTGCTTTCAATTCACAGGTCTATCAAGACTAGAGAATTCTTTGTTTTTGTTGAGTGAGGCTTTATATCTTATTAGACAACTGCTTGAACTGCTCGATAAATATTAGAGATTTTGCTCTTAAGTCTTGCCTAATGTTCTGTCTAGAACTGAAGTGGAATATACCTTAGGGACTGACACTACATCCTAGGTAAAAGTGGGTCTAGTAATAACAGCTTCCAGCTTGGAAGAACTGGCATTGATTCTATTAATCTAATGGCCTTGTCAGTTACTTAATGTCAGGATAATACATAGTGATCAGATCAAAGGCTGTCGTGGCTATTAGGCACTGTTAGAAAATGATGAGGAGGTGCATTGGTTAAATTTCAATGTCCAGTTGACTGGATTTAGAATCACCTATGAGACATACTTCTGGATGTTTCTTTGATGGAACTTTCAGAGATGTTTAATTGGAGAGGGAAGAATCACTTTAGAGGGAGCACCATCCCATGGGTTGGGGTCCCTGGGTAAATAAACAGAAAACAAAAGAGAAAGCAAGAGGAATATCAACATTCATCACCCACTCTCTGTGTCTTGACTATGGACACAATGCAACCAGCACCTCATGTTCCCATTAACCATGCCTTTGACTATGATACACTGCATCCAACTCTATCTTGGGTCTAGCATCCGCCGCTAGTGTGAGAACCTTTCAATTTCTAAACAATCAAATTTAGATTCTATTTTCCCAAACAAAAATCTCAAGACTTGACAGATCTATGAAACCACCAAGGATGATAATACCTGGAGCAACACCATACTAGCTCTTTCTGTATCCCTAATCAGAGTCTACCTTAATCATATCTGACTAAGCAGTAACACACAGCAACCCTCATACCCTAAAGCAAATAAAAACATGCCTTTCTTCCCTTAAGTTGCTTCTGTGGGGTGTTTTGCCACAACAATGAAGACGGCAGCTAATACAGAAGGCACAGTTAGAACCTGCCATGTGGTACATAGAGATCTGTAAATATCAGTAGTGTGGCGGCATTGATGCCTCTCCTTTACAAAGTTGCCTCAAGACAAAGTATATATAAGTAGAGAGCGTGGCATCAGAGCAGTAGTTATTTCACAGTGTGTCCCAATTGTCAAAGTCCTTCTGGGTTTGAGAGACATTTACCTAGTGGCGTACAGATCTAGGCAATTGTTCCTAGAAAGCTGTGTAATGTTTGGTATAGTGGTTCCAGAAAAGGATGGTACCTAAAATGTTTAGCAAGTGACACTGACCTATCAATGCAAACACTGGAGTAAGATACTGGAGCAAGCATTATGCCTTCAGTTGTTTGATTATGAAATGGTCCAGTGATCTGGAATGGAGGGCAGATTCTAGGGCTGCAAGTGCTTGCAGATATTGGGAGGAGGATCATGTTTTCGTTTTCTTTCCATTGCTGTGATCAAACACTGTGACCAAAAGCAACTCAGACAAAAATGGGTTTCTTTGGCATACAGGTTACAGTCCCTTAATAGGGGAAGCCAATATATGAACCTGGAGGCAGAAACTGAAGCAGAGGCCTTGGAGGAATGCTGCATTCTGGCTTGCCTCCCATGTTTTTCTCAACTTGCTTTCTTATACCATCCAGCCTCACCAGCTCAGGGGCAGCACTGTCCTCAATGACCTAGACACACCCACATGAATCATTAATCAAGAAAATATCCTACAGAGCTGCCTACAAGCCAATCCAATGAAGGCATTTTCCCAATTGAGGGTCCACTCTCCAGATAGCTCTAGTTAATGTTAAGTTGACAATAAACTGCTCAGAATAGGGAGTATGGGGGGTCATGACACTGGCTCTTAACAGGCAGGAGAATATTCAGGGTTTTAACATTTGACAAGGCCCCACCAGTGACTGTATGATATTTTCTTTTATTGCAGGATTAGTGAATTAACCAAGAGTTGATTAAGAGAGTGAGAAGGTTTGGTTAGTAGCAGAGGGTGCTCTTACAACAGGTGGAGAAACCAAGAAAGCAGGGCCAAAATAGGGACCTTGGAAGCTTTAATCACTGGGAAGATTTTTATCTTCACTCTCCTCTTTGGAATTCTAAATCATACAGCAGATGTTAAAAATCTAAGTAGTAAAGCTCTGATTTTTCTTTTCTTTTTTTTTTTTTTTTTCGAGACAGGGTTTCTCTGTGTAGCCCTGGCTGTCCTGGAACTCCCTCTGTAGACCAGGCTGGCCTTGAACTCAGAAATCTGCCTGCCTCTGCCTCCCAAGTGCTGGGATTAAAGGTGTGCACCACCACTGCCCGGCTAGCTCTGATTTTTCTTACCATGACTATTTCATCTTTTAGAAAAATAAAATTTAAGTTCTTTCTATACTTGTTTGATTGGTACCTTTGCAGTGCTATGGTCTAAGCACGTGTTTATTTGGCCTTCCAGATAACACAGCATTAATGAGGAGGGACTTTGTAAAAGTGGATTCACTGAGAATTTGGTGAAAGACATGGACCCTGGTTTGGGACCAGATTGCCTCTCTATGAGCAAAATGATTGTATAAGCCCAGTGAAGATCAAAGATTCTCATGACAGCTCACAGTGGATCATTGATGGGAAAATTTCTGGTTTCTTTGTCCTATGCAAACTAGTGATGGTTGGTAGAGACTGGTCTTATAATATGCACAGTTATATTGCAGTTAAAAATGGGGTAGGATCAGCTTCATCACCTTGGAAAAATTTCAGTGATTCCAAGTGACAATCTTGGAGAGTGTAGTCTCACCAAAGAAAGGCAAGACATGGAGGCCAGTGACAGAGATGCAGAACTCTGGTATAGAATAGACTTGTCTTGGTGTGTAGCATTCTATGATGTAATCTCAAAGGCAAAGCTCCTAATCCACACATAGCTAAGCTATAACTTCAACAGGGAGCAAGGACAGCCTATCATTTCATGAAACATTGGCAAGTGTCAAGAGAGTTACCTTAGAGTATGCTCTGCATTTGTGTGGACTTTAACCTCAATGTGCTGTTTGTATTTCCTCTGTTTAGTGGACAGTGGCCTAAGCAGCTGTGTGAAGGAAAGGGATCTAGAATATATGGGATTGTCCTGTGTGGTATGGCACACTCAGGAGTATCCAAAATTAATCAAGAGTTACCCCACTGGATGTAGCCTGGCCTAAGGGTTCATTCTTAGCCAGATCTTTCGGATGCTATGAAATACCTCAAAAGAGCGAGAGCCTGGAAGATCTTTGAGGAAATTTTGCCATTATACCATATAGGGAATGATTACTTCTAAGCATTGCCTATAGTTGGCTACTAATTGCCTGTAACTTTCTGTCATCAAGCGTCTGTAAAGATAAAGACATAGCAAGCTCTCAACAATACTGAATCCACTTTGGAATCACAGACTTACATAACTTCAATTTCCCCTTTTGCACTGGCAGACACTGGTAACCAGTGAGCTTTGGAAGTCTTTGCTTTTAGAACCTGCTCTGGCCCCAAATCTGTCACTCACCCATGAATCAGCAATAGAAATTTATTTCTCAACAGCTCTTGAGCACAACTCATTCCATCAAGTATACCTGGAGATGACACATGCCTATATTTTAATCTCAAAAGTTCCTTCATAGAGGAAGACATGTAAATCCTGGTATCAGATATTCATCACATTAATTACAAAGGGATTATGTACTATAACATGTGAAATATCTCAGAAGAACATATATGAATGTAATATAATCATGTGCATGAATACTTGCATTATACCCATATTACTACCATAAAAGCCACCAGTCTGTGTTTATAGAATAATAATGTAATATAATTTATTTCAAAATAGTATTCAACACACCACAGTAGACTCATTGTTTGTTCTTTTCTGCTATAATTTGTGACTATGTCATTAAAAGCCTTCTTCATTAAAGCCAAAACTTATTTTAAAATATGTATTTATTTATTTTATGAATATGAGTATACTGAGAGCATCATATGCTTGTGAGCCACCATGTGATTGCTAGGAAGTGAACTTAGGACCTCTGGAAGGGCAATCAGTGCTCGTAACCACTGAGCCATCTCTCCAGCCAGCCAAAACTTCTGTAAAAACGTTTGTAAGCATTACATCTGTTGACAATTTCATGCACACATATACATATGTGTGTGCTGTGTGTGTGTGCTTTTTTATTGCCCTTTCCTACTTTCTCTCTCATCCTCCTTTCTCTCCCATCCACTGCCCTTTCCCAGTTACCTCTTTCCCATCTTCATGTCGTTTTGTGTTGTTTTTATCCTTCTGGGCTTGACCAAAAGCCAAAACTTTTCCAAAACCTTCCAAATCATTGAATGGATTAAGATTTGATTAAACTAGGACTTACAAGAAATGTACTTGAAGAAGGAATGTACTTATGGCAGCACATTGGTGAATAAATTTGACTGAGTTTAGGAAGAAAAAAAAACCTCACATCTTTATCATACTCAGCAGTGGCCTGACCCAGGAAACCAGAACTACCAGTCTGAACCTCAGTTCCATTAAGTATGAGTCAATGAGAACCATAATTATACCTGGCCAGTGGAAATCATCCTGAGAACCAAATGGAGTTGTTAGACAGTGAACATAAGATGTTTAAGACACTGTCTAGGCAGACAGGAACGACTCAGGAAATATTAGCTGACACTATTGTTAACACAGTGAGGTAGGGGACTAAAAAAGAGAATTTGAATATTGTCTTATATTACCTAATAATATGGTACTTGATTGTTTTGTGCTGCATTTTCTGACTACCTTGGATTTCAGTGTTTGCCCTAAATGACTCATTCACCTGTACTCCATTCCCCATCTTCTGGTTATAACCACTGACATTTGGCCTGTTCTTTTATTTCATGAGTATTTTAATTTAATTTTCATTTTATTTGCTCTGTAATTTTTGGAGCTAGTGGGAGAAGCTGAGAGAGGGGGTGCCATGCATGAATACAGGCTGTAAATTAGGCTATTTGACAAGCCAGATTTAGGCAGAGACAGGAGTAGGTGGTTGCTGCTTCCTGAGTTCCCTTCAAAGGCAAGTGGAAACCTGGTCACTAGCAATGTAACTGTTCATTTTCCAGATTTCTCACTTCCTAGTTTTATACTGATCTAGGATTTGCTAAGAGTAAAGGAACCCTGCATCTGCATGTTTCTAGAAAGTCATCCATTGCCATGAATAGGTGAGGTCAACTATAGTCCCAATTATAGATCTAGTTACCAGTAAGTATTTTTCTGACTAAAGGTGATAGTGGCACTGGGTATAGGTCAAAAAGTCAGAATGTTAAAGCCAGTCTCAGCTACAGAGCAAGTTTTAAGGTAGCCTGGGTTCTGTGAGACCATGTCTCTGAAACAAAGAAAACCCCGTGCTTGCATGTAGAAACACATGCATGCAGGCAAGCACACACGCACGCACAGTACCTAAACCTGATTATTTCATTGAGATATGAATAATAATTATCTCATAACGTTCCATTTCATCACCTTTCCTTGCTCTGTTCAGTTTAGGTTTTTTTCCTTCTTCCAGACAGTGAAATTTGCTTACACACACACACACACACACACACACACACACACACACACGCACACACACACACACACACATACACGCACACACACACACACACATTACATAAAAACTTACTCATATCACACTAAGGAGAGACCAGCCAGCAAATTGGAATCCAAATTGTTTAAAATCACAGATTGTGGTAACCCAATAAGAAGAGTAGGAATGGTATTTTATTGTCATTATTGGCTGAAGAGGAAAATAACTCAAGAGTTTGATGTGCAAGATTAGATGTAAAGTAAAACCAAAACAAAAAGGCAGCAAATGGGCACAGTGCCACTTAAAGAACGCAGTTGCTTTGGGGCTTTAGATTCTGCCTAAACTGTTTCCCAAGTTAAATTCTTCTGGAGAGTGCTAGGAAAACCTTCCGATAGACAAGCTGAGTTTATCAATATGATCACTGGGATTGAATCTGTTTTATCCATTCTCATAGTCAACACATATTTATTGTACATATACTATTCTCAAGACTACTCTAGGTCCTAAGGACGAAAGGGTGAACAAGGCTCAAATGTGACTGCTCCTCTTTCTCTCCCCCAAGTGGACATGGAGTATTCTCAAAATCCAGTTTGAGATGGGGTTTTTGTATTCACATAGCCAAAGCTACCTTAAATGTGTCTTTCTCTCCAGGTCAAACTCAAGGCCCATAACTAATCTCGAGTCAATTTCTTGCAGGACCTGAGAGTTGTGGACCACTTACCATTTTGTTCAGTCTGTTTTATAGCAACCCCTTCCGTCCTACCCAAGCCATCTGCTTTACAGTATGGTAGCTAGACATAAACAGAAGACAAATGAACCCTTGAATTGAAACCAAACAATGTCTTGTCCTCGTTAGGAACCCTATTGTATCATCACCACACAAGCCCTGACACTGGTTGCTGCCCATTTGCTAACAGCATCTAAACAATCAGTTCATGATGGGCTCCTGGCTTCCACCAGTTCAGGATGAAGGCCAGTATGGAGGATGAGGCCTTGCTTTCTGCCAAAGAGAGAGGATGGTGTAGCAGAATGTGGTAGCTGCCAACAGTGCCTTCTGAGCAGAGGAGCTGCCGCTAGCAATCTGAGGGCCTCGCTCAGCTCTCTCATGTACTCAGATGAGCTCTTTCACTGGGAGAGCCACAGTCTGGCAGTGAGTAAAAATTAAAATGGCAGTATGTCAACTAACAACATTAAGGAATAAATCAGCTTTACAAACAGATTTAGATGTCTGGGTGAAACTGTTGCTGCAGTTACTGCTGACGACATTCATTCTGGTGTGCTTAAAATTTCAGACTGTGCATTTGTGTTGGGAGCTCGAAGTAGCACTGGGGGACTTTATAGCTAGGCTTTCCTCATCTCAAAGAATGGAGAGCTATTAAGAGGCATTCTCATTGCCTATCTTGACATTTGTCCCTGTGGATAGTCAAAGACATATTTTCTGAGGCCAACGGCAAGGATGACCAAAGTGCTTCCTCAGAACTTATTGGTCAGGGTCATCTGCATGAGAAAAGATCCACACAGTTGCACAAAGGAGGGAGAGGCTGAAGAAATGAGACATTATTGTAATCCCTTTTTTTCCTAGTGTCTTCTGGGAGCTAGAAGACATAGTAAGTAAACGTCTTCAAATAGGGATTACTGCTCCCTTCAAGTGGTTTGTATTCCTAACAGAATCCTATGAATTCCATGCTGATGTTATCCATAATCTCTAGCCTCTGTCCTTCCCGAAGACTTCCAGACCCAAATAAAAACTGTCCAACATTCCAAGGAGTGAATAAAAATCAACATGTTCTGTCACAAACCTGCCAATCTTTCTACCTACTCACTCTTCATTCGTTTCAGAAACTTTTTAATTTTAATGGCAAGAATGAATGGAACCATTTTTCTCTTCATTTCTCTCTAATACTTCCAGTTAGCCACCTGCACTAAACGACTGTTTCTTAATTCTGTTGCATTTTGATGAATGAAAAGATAATTACTTAGCACATTATTGATTTGTGTTGCCAGTTCTGATACTTTGTAATAGAAATGGTGACCCTGGAAGAGTCCTCCATTGTTTGCAGGATTAAGTACTTTTAGTTGAAATCTTGGTATGATTAGTCTAATATTGATTTTTTTCCCCTTCGTTTTGATTTTGACTGCCACCAATTTAATTAAATGCTTTAGTGCCTGTTGTCTGTATTTCTTCAGTAAATCACTCTGTTACCAATTAATTTTCTCAGCATTCATTCAATGCATATTTATTTTGTGCCTACCACATCCAGGACACTGATGTGGGCTTCGGAAACACAATTGCCAATCCTGCTCCAATGAAGCTTACTTTCTAATTGTATGTGTGTTGGAGAATCGAAAGCAAGTGGTCCAAGAATAAGAGAATTTGATAGATATAAGTACTAAGAATAAAATAGGTTAATGCTTTAGAAAGAAAACAACAGGGGACTATTTTAGAAAAGCCTTCAGGAGGAAGTTGCATCTATGCTGGGACCTAATGACAAAAGCCTGTTGCATAGAAGGATCTAGGACTAGAACTGCTGAAGAGGCCTGAACTGACTGATTACCAGAACAGAAAAGACAGAGATTAGGCTATGTATGGAGAGCATGAAAGGTGTGGTACATGACAAGACAGAAGAAACACAAAGGGCAGATCCTGTAGGACCCTTGTACATCATCAAAAGGAGTTTAGGTTTTATTCAAAGTGTATCGGAATGCTACTGTGTGAAGTACATAAGTAATATTTTATGATTTATGATTTAAACTTCATTCTGGAGACAGTGTAGTGAATTCATTGCAGGCCTTACAGTTATTGATAGTGATGATAGTAATTAATAATACTATTAAAAGGACAAAACCCGGAGTGGGAAAGCCACTTAAATGACTCTGCCTACACTATTGCCCACTTCCAGTTTGGTCTTTCAGATACTTTTCAAACTGTGGAAGTGGTTGAAAGCACTAAGAGGCTGTAGTAATAAAGCAAAGTAGACGATGTGGGTGTTTCGATGTTTAGAAATTAGAAGATGCAATCAAACTGAAACCCAGGTGCGCTGCACTCAGAAAATGAGGATTTAAAGAAAAGAAGGGAGAAATAGAACATAGGGCCAGTCCATGGAAGTTGATAAGATCTCGACAGGAACAGTTGCTATAATATTCCTAGTGAGAAAGCCTTGTGGAGCTCCTTGAGCATAAAGTGAGGAGGGGAAAACAACTGGGTAAAATCCATTTTTCCTAAGGAGATTTTGGCAGGCAAGCAAGGTTTCCATTTGTATGTATTTACTGAAATGAACAAGCACCCACTGCCTATCTCAGGAGAGGGAAAGATTTTTTTGCAAAAATGGTTTCCTTCAGGTGGCCAGAGAAGATGGTGTTTCTTATGCCCTGCTGTCAGAATGCCCTCAGAAAGGCAAATTTGCTAATGCAATTTGCCTGCTCCAAAATTCTCCATGGCTCTCACACTGCCTTTTAAATAAACTCAACTTCTGTAGCTCATAATTTTAGCCTAATCCTAATCAGTCTTTCTACCTCTGTTATGCCTCAGCAAGACCCTAGGTATCCACACAACTAAAGCCAGCACAAGGCACTTACCATTTATACTCTGTGTGTGTCCTTAGTTCAGAGCTTAACTGGTACTGTTTGCTCTCAATTCTCATCCTTAGGTGCCTTCTACGATGGCCCCAGCAAGTAATGATTCTTCCATTTTCTATTTACTCCAGCACTTTGCAATTTGCATGGCTTGTGCAAAAACTGCCAGCATTGGCATGTTTCTAGGCTTCTCAGGTTATAAAGAGTACATGGTGACTCTGTTATTAATCATCTTAAAATTAATTTGCAAAGCATTAGATTTCATAAGCATTTTGTACCCTTCCACTCCTAGTAGCTTTTTCTACTTTATGTCACATGTATTCTATTTCCCTAATCTCCTTCCTTAATAACCCCCCTTATAGTTGAATGACTTATGCCAACAACCACATGTATACATCTGAAAATATTAAATATTTCTGCATATAAAGTAAACATATAGCATTTGTTTTTCTGAGTCTGTCTTTATTTGCTAAATATAATAATTTCTATATACATCCACCCTATAACTCTATCCTATCTTAGGTAAGTTTGAGTGTGTGCCTGTGCCTTGTATCTCCTACTAAATAATAAAGTCTCTAAGCTCAGAGATTGAATATGAGTCTTCTTTGTAACTCAGGTGATACAAAGTTAGGTCAATAAATAAAGAGTAGTAGAATAGCTCTGTCCCTTCCTCTATATATTAGTATATCTAATTTAATATAAAACATATGCTTGTAAAAAGCTACCAAGCATCACAATCTATGAGTAGTATTAACTAAGTTCTGCTGCATTAAAGATAGAAAGGGTGGCAATGAGAAAAGAGGGGGTGGCCAGAAACACCGCCTGGGCCAACAGGCCTCTCCATATACAAGTAGCTCAGAGAGAAAGCTACCCGC